>CM069445.1:35292655-35523109 GCA_035610835.1 Ophiura sarsii
GTTACTGTACCATCTAATATACTTCACTTTGCATTGTTTTTTTTTTACTGGGTCTAGAAGAGCCAGTCTTGAAAACGAATGTTGCTCAACCTACCAAACCAAACTAAACCATACCATAATGGGTGGTTTGCCGTTAGTATATTTACACGAGCATGACTAGGCGACACTAGTTGGAACCTAATAGACACATGGAATTGATGTTTACTTTTAGTGCAGATTTTCAGTACGATTTTTGGTAGGATTTTCAGTACGCTTTTTGGTTTGGTAGGATTTGCCTCTCTCAAACGGAATTGGGCTTATTTTTAGAAGTCAGGCTACATGTATTTTCTATCGGCAAATAATTAAATGAGAGACCACTTGAGCCTTGGTTTGGGTGTTTAAAGTGGCAACACTGAACCGGCACTGAACGCACGCTCACACACGCAACAGACAGACTGGTCAATGTACACTGTTAGTGTTGGTTGATAGCGTCCATGGCCATGGAAAAAGGCCTCACTGGAAATTGCGATTTTTCAACTTTAGAATTAGAAACTGACGGCCTCACTGGAAATTGCGATTTTTCAACTTTAGAATCAGAAACTGACCAACATATTCCATATAAATGTTGCTAAAGGACTCATATAAGTGATGTATGTCATATTTTCTTAATTGATGTTTTATTTTATTGAGTAATTCTAGGGAAAATATGACCTATAAAGAAGCCATTTTTTCTTGCTAACTAAGACGTTTTCACATTTCTAAGTTGCACTACGGGAATAATTGAAGCCTTGTTTAGGTAAAATCTTGTGTACGTAAAGTCGTATTTACAACCGGAATTGTATGGCTACCCGAATTAAAACTCAGCTAGATTTTGCGGTACGAAATAATAGTCGCCATTTTCGTTCATGACTCCTGTCATTCCGTTGCTGCGATTACCACGCTATAATTAGGCTCGTCAATCCTTTTTGTCACAAAATGCGCCCAATTCGAAGTTACCAATTGAAACATAATATAGCGGGGCGCGAAATGGGAACAGTAAACTCTGTAATTCGTTGTCATTTGTATCGATTTATCTAGAGCCTGGCCTTGACAATCACTTGAGAAATCATGGTAGTTCGAAGTCATGGTAAAGTGCAGGCCTGGATTGCACTTATATATTTTGGTTTGTTTGTTGGAAAGATCGCGTGTTTGCAAATGATAGTAAAATGAAACGTTTTTTCTCCATCACAGTGGAGCCTGAGCTATAGGTACATTATCATTATACGGGAGTGTTGTATGGGCCAGGTGATTCATTCTTGCCAAAAAAATCCTGACCTTAATTATAGCACTTCGTCATACATATTCGTTATTTTATTGTTACAAATGTTAGATTTTTGATGATAAAGACTGGATGTTTAGTTTGCAGTAAATACAATACATAGTCTGACCAAATAATAACTCCCTGGTCTGACGAAAAACAAAGGCAAGGATTTTTGTTATTTGTTTAAATATAGTGTTGTTGTAATTGTCAAACAAATAATATTAAAAAAATAGCATCAAATAGGAGGGACCCGCCCGCGAGAGAAGCAGCGTTAAAAATCGGAGCCGACGCGAGCGAGAAACACGTTTTTTTGTTTCTTGGCCTCATCACACTACCTGTTGTGGGATCTGTTGCTATGCTACTTCCTCCTGATGTGGAGTATGTGTAATTATACTACACCTATTCCCGGGGGCGTCTTCATTGTATGTTTTGAGAGGTGTAAATTAGGCCTCTTTCAACAATGGGACTGACAATGGCCTAATTTACAGCGTGGGGTCGCGATTTTGAATTTGAAGAGCCTTAATACACTGAGTATTGCACCTGAATACTTGACAAGTTCACATTCGTAATTCGTTCACGCGTCATCGTTCCGTTGCAGCATCGCTTTTTGTTTAGAACTATATTTTGTCGGTTATCAGACACGATTTGAGATCTATTTTATAAATAGGTAAGACAGTGATTGGTAATATAATTGTTGTAATATTCTTTTCTTTTTTGAATTATTAACAACGGCAATTGAATTGTTTTTTTGTACACTGTTCCTCGGCGCAGGAATGTCCTCTGCCACTGTTCATGCTGTTTAAAAGCATGATTAAAGGCATATTATTCAACAATACGAGCCCACTCGCAATCTTCGTTCTGGCTCAAAATATCTTCTTGCGCATGTTTATTCACCTTCTACTTCATATGGTCGTCGTTCTTTTCAAGATGCTTCTGCTGAACTTTGGAACAACTTACCATATCATGTTAAATCCGCCAAAACCTTTGAACAGTTCAAATCATTGCTAAAAACTTACCTATTTAATGTTAATGTTTAATTTATTTTTGTTTTGTCTTTTGTTACTCATGTTACTGTGTGTTTTTGTTTCTGTTTGTGATAGCGCATAGGGAATTTTGTGTTATGCGCTCAATAAGTATGGTTTTATTATTATTAATATTATTATATTATGTGATGTTTTCCAGGGAGCGCTCTCTATTCATGATTTGTTTAGAAAGAAATCATGACTATATTCCAAGTTACAGAGAGCGATACGATTCCTAAATCCTAATTACTAGTACCTCAAAAATCATGGTTTTAGAGTGAATTTAGAGTAAAAATAAGTTATCCGACAGTTTATTTTCACTCTAAAAACATGATTTTTAGACGGACGCAGCGACGGAACTTGAAAACACCTTTAAAATTATGGGGAAAATATAGAATTACAAGCACTTTCACCTTCTCCCGCGTGCAGAAGTTACCCGTATGGTGTAATTTTCCGGGTGAAAATCCAGTCAAATTTGACATTTTTTAACTAACGAGACTGCACTAAATTGATTAAACTATAGCCGAATTAATAATTTATTGTACTAATAACACGTACGCAGCACAAAGATGATCTCGCCCGAAATTTTCAAACTTTGGCTGTGCGAGCCTCACGCAATGTACGCAATACGCTGCTCGAACATATTCCAACAAAGGAGTATCATGGGCAAACACCACATGAAGCACATACAATATGCCGTGATAGCAGAAGATGGTAGCAACAGAGAGACGTCTTCAATAACAGTGGACTACCATGGACACACATCATGTAGAGCCCATACAATATACACTCACACTAGAAGATGGTAGTAAAAGAGAAACGTCTTAAACAGTGGAATACCGTGGGCAAACACTTTGTGGAGCACATACAATATACAGTCATAGCAGAAGATGATAGCAACAGCTAGAGAGACATCTTCAACAGTGGACTACCGTGACATTGACAACAAAGAACTACAGTGGTAAATCACCATGTAGAGCACATACAATAGTCCTAGCAGACGATAGTAGCAACAGAGAGACGTCTTCAACATTGGACTACCGAGACGTCGTCAAGAAATACCTACTGTGGCAATCACCATGTCGAGCACATAATTATAATACATAGTGATAGCAGAAGATGGCAACAACAGACAGACGTCATCAACAGTGGACTACCGTGGGCAAACACTATGTGAAGCAACATACAATATACAGTGATAGCAGGAAATGACGGCAACAGAGAGACTTCTTCAACATTAGACTACCGTGAGCAAACACCATGTGGAGCACATACTGTACACAGTGATAGCAGCAGATGACAGCAACAGAGAGATGTCATCAACAGTGGACTACCGTGGGCAGACACTATGTGGAGCACATACAATATACAGTGATAGCAAAGGATGGCAGCAACAGAGAGACGTCGTCAACAGAGAACTAAAAATTCCAACAAAGGAGTACCATGGGCAAACACCACATGAAGCACATACAATGTACCGTGATAGCAGAAGATGGTAGCAACAGAGAGACTTCTTCAACAGTGGACTACCATGGACACACATCATGTGGAGCCCATACAATATACAATCATACTAGAAGATGGTAGTATAAGAGAAATGTCTTAAACAGTGGAATACCGTGGGCAAACACTTTGTGGAGCACATACAATATACAGTCATAGCAGAAGATGATAGCAACAGAGATACATCTTCAACAGTGGACTACCGTGACATTGACAACAAAGAACTACAGTGGTAAATCACCATGTAGAGCACATACAATATACAGTCCTAGCAGACGATAGTAGCAACAGAGAGACGTCTTCAACATTGGACTACCGAGACGTCGTCAAGAAATACCTACTGTGGCAATCACCATGTCGAGCCCATATAATACATAGTGATAGCAGAAGATGGCAACAACAGACAGACGTCATCAACAGTGGACTACCGTGGGCAAAAACTATGTGAAGCAACATACAATATACAGTGATAGCAGGAAATGGCAGCAACAGAGAGACGTCTTCAACATTAGACTACCGTGAGCAAACACCATGTGGAGCACATACTGTACACAGTGATAGCAGCAGATGATAGCAACAGAGAGATGTCATCAACAGTGGACTACCGTGGGCAGACACTATGTGGAGCACATACAATAGACAGTGATAGCAAAAGATGGCAGCAACAGAGAGACGTCGTCAACAGAGAACTACGTACCGTGCGCAAACACCATGTGAAGCACATACAATATACAGCGATAGCAGAAACTGGCAGCCACATAGAGACGTCTTGAACAGTAGACTACCGTGAGCAAACACCACGTGGAGCACATATATTACACAGTGATAGCAGAATATGGCAGCAACAGAGAGACGTCATCATCAGTGGACTACCGTAGGTAAACACCATGTGAAGCTCATACAACATACAGTGATAGCGAAAGATGTCAGCAACAGAGGGGCGTCTTCAACAGAGAACTACTGTGAGCAAACACCACGTGGAGCACATACAATATACAGTGATAGCAGAAGAAGCCAGCAACAGAGAAACGTCGTCAACAGTGAACTACCGTGGACAAACACCATTTGGAGCACATACAGTGATAGCAGAAGATGGCAGCAACAGAGAGACGTCGTCAACAAAGAACTACCGTGAGCAAACACCACGTGGAACACATACAATATACAGTGATAGCACAAGATGACAACAACAGAGAACTACCGTGGGCAAACACCATGTGAAGCACATACACTATACATGTACAGTGATAGCAGAAGTTCCAGCAACAGAGAGACATCTTCAACAGTAGACTAACGTAGACAAACACAACATGGAGCACATACAATATACAGTGATAGCAGTTAAGACAACAACAACAGAGAGACGTCGTCAACAGAGAACTACCGTGGGCAAACACCATGTGGAGCACATACAATATACAGTCATAACAGAAGATGACAGCAACAGAAGATGGGAGCATGAGAGAGATGTCTTCAGCAGTGGACTACCGTGGGAATAGAAGAGTGGAATATATAACAATAATGGTCCACTGGAGTACCACTTCGTCCGTGGTGTCTAATAAGGCTTTCACCACAGCCGTACTGTTATTCCAATGTGCCCATCAGCAATATCAACACACAATTTTGTAGCCCACCAGCTTAGGAGATGAAGGAGTCATCTACATATGTGATGCGATCTGTGAAAACCCGTCGGATGTCGCAAAATGTAAAATAGGGATTATGGGTAAAATTAAAAAAAAAAAATTTGTTTAGAAAATTAATTTTATTACTTTGTGTCATCACCTTTTGTGAAATATCACCTTCAAAAACTTACTTAAGTCACTTGTCTAATTAGCCTTATAATGTTTTGCTATTGAACTATGTATCTTTTATGGCCTGTTTTTATGATTTCTTGTATTGTAGCTTTTTATGACATTACAATCATCATTCACTCATAACTTTTTGGTAGTGATCGTGGAAAAATGATCGAAACAGTTCTGTAATCTGCACAGATTCAGCTTTCTTATGATATAAATATCTCCAATACGAAAAATCCCGACATGTGGCGGGTTTTCACAGATCGCATCACATATAAGGTAAATATACAGTCATGTTTAAAATGTTTAAAATGAAACATCAATATATATATAAATCTGTTTCACATTTGCAATACCTAATTGTATTGCCGTATGTAATCGTATATATATCTTCCAAATATATTTCAACAGCCACAAACGAATAATTTGACTTCAACATAAACAACCATTATAATAAACCAACCAACAAGACCCAGTTAGGTTTTGTCCAAAATCATTTGAACATTCAAATCCACCAACCGCCAAACCCGAGAACCGCGAAAGCCGAGAACCGCTCTAGTTTGCATTTGAATTCATTTGATGCAAGTCTACATAGATTCCTATTTTTTTGTGGTCATCATAAAGTGGCGCTGCTGCATTTATTAATTCATAAATGACGTTAAACGCGTCATGCAAACGCGACCTGTTTCATCTACGTATGTGCAGTTAGGACTTTCCCAAATGTAATAGTATCCGTGGTTATCTATCTGACCAAACCCTTTAGCGTGTTTTCCAGAATAAGCCTATGAAATGCGCAAATCAAGAAATAAATATACACTAACATTTTTGTTCTATCTTTGAGTGATTATAACGAATTAGTCTAGTGCTAAGACTACTATTATTTAGTTATAGATTTATTCCGCAGTACACGTAGACTTTGGGCTACCCATACCTCTTTTGTAGGATTCAAATCACTACCTCGACACCGACTCTGAGTCTAGCTGGTTTAGTGTTTACGACATGAATATAGAAATACTGAGTCAGCCATCTTCCCAGATGAGCCAAAAGAGTCCACGGGGCGGTTCTCGAGTTGATAGCGGTTCTCGGATTGGTAGCAGTTTCCTTAGCTTAGATAAAGTAGTCCTAACTACAACCTCCCCACCCCATTCTCCTCGGTTCGGTCACGTGTAGTTTGGGTCCTGCTTGTACCGGGGGGGGGGGGGGGGGGGGGGCGGGGGCGGTTGGTTCTCACATTGATATGGTATACGTATACATGTATGTGCCTGCCTTTTGGGGTGCTTTTTTGCCAAAATTGGTATAGCGATGGGGTGGTTTTCATCACAGACCAAAGCGCCCAATTGGCATAAATTGGGTGTATTTTGAGGCATTTTTTGTAAAAAGCGCCCAATTTGTGCAAAATTGGGTGCTTTTCTAACAAAATTGGTATATTGATGGGTGGGAATTGGCCAAAAAATAGGTATAGTGAAAGTCACGTTTTCGTAGTCCGGCAGGCACATCCACGTACGATTTTGGCGAAAGTGCTCCCCGGGGCTTGTACATTTGTATGTTTCCGGCTATTTCCTTCCCTATTGGTTTGGTTTGGTGTAACAGGCTGATGGGAAAGATAGTGTATGAATGGATCCTTGCATTTGTAATGTTGAGCCGTTTCCTCATTTGTTATAATAAGGCCAAACAAAGACGATAGTCTGTCTCAGAAGCCCGCCCGCATTGGTATGTGAAATGAGCTACGGCGCTTATGTCTATGCGCTGAGGCCTAACAAAACTTCTTCTTTTTGTTTTTGATTTGATTTGATTTTTTTAATTTTTTTTTTTGATATTTAGAAAAAAAAGTTTAAAAAAAGTTCTCTAAAGCTTGAATTAGCAAAAACAAACAAACAAACAAACAAAACACCAAACAAACGCATACCTCAAAGCCTATTTTCTAAAAAAAAATAAAAAATAGCACAGCACTTAGCTTATTTGCAAAATGTTTCTGAGACAGACTATCTTCTTTGTTTGGCCTTAGACACTTCCAATGCACTCAGCGTATTTTATAGTTTCCTGCTTACTGATTAGTTTGTAACTACAGTGTATGAATAAATAAAATGGGTTCCAACGTATGTACACACAGTATAATTGGTTTTGTTAGAATGACTAATAATAATTATCATTGCATCATTTCAGCAGCTGGAATCCAGGCTTTCAAGTGCCGTGTGCACGGTCATCTTCTCTCAAACTCTTAACTTGTCATAGCCTTCACACTCTTTCATGACACCCTTCATTCAAGTCCTTTCAACATCCGACTGATACATATAATAGTATGGTGGTCATGGGTTAAGTGTAGGTTAATGCTTGGTTGGGGAGATGGTGGTCCTGTAAAGCATGTAGCCAGCTGGGCTGGTGATACGGTCACGCCCCAACAGGTGACAACAGGCAGCTCCTGGTAGATTTAGTTCCCAAGTTTGTTGTGTAGGGTCTCTTGATGCCCATCAGACCTCCAGATATTATTATTTTTCTATAATTTATATTTTGATGTTATTCTCTATGTTTGGGTTTTTATCTTATTATTATGTCACTTTCATTGGCATTTTAACCTCTGCCCATTTGTGTGTCTTGTTTTATGCATATTTTCTGAGTTGCAGTGAACCAATTGATTGGCCTTTCAGAGCTCTCTTTCGAGAGTTACCAGTTTGATTTTTAATCACTCTGGTCATTAACCTTGTTAATGTCTGTTGGGCTATTGTTCACAGTTGCGCTTACTATACAAAAAAAAATTGTCAAAATATTCGGGGATAAGCAAGGAATGTCCTGATGAAAAAGCAAATAATTATGAATGAAAACCAGCATCACCTGTTTTTTACACACCAATAATGCCAGATCTTGTATGTTTATTGTACCATTTATCTTTGCCAGTATACAATAAATTACAGATACAACAATGCGCATACCGGTATTGCTTGAAATGGTCACGGTGTTTCTAACATATAGGCCTACTATAATATTCAGAATCATATAATTAAGATATTTTGAAAATGGCGATTAAAAAAATTGTAAGGTGGCAAAACCACCCCCTACTATCGGACTTTGACGGCTTACCCTATCACCGGGTAAGGTGGTACCCTCAAATTATTTTCGTCAAAATGAGCGCAAGGGAGTCAATTTCCTTCATTTTTTAATATTTTTAAATGAAGTAAATTATATATTATGTTTAACATAATCAACATCAACTTTATGGTTTACACCACACTCACGGTTCGTTACAATCCATGCATTTTTGTTCTCACCCTGTATTCACCCTGTATAAAACCGTGAACTTACCGCAAGCTTCGAATTTAGTGCACCTCTTTCATAAGTACTAGCGAGTGTCGTTAAATTGTGCTACTGTGGTGTACGGACATAGCTCCCTCTATCTCTATTTCAAGGAGTCAGATTGTATTGAGTTGTCACTGATGAGGTCAAGGTTATCTGTAGGTCGACTATGTGGCCTTATTCAATCAGTTGCAGTCAGTCATATCGGGCACTGGTAAGAAAGTATTTTATTGAATATGAACTGTACAATTGTACATACGTGTTTGGATAGTCTTTCAGCAATTCAACTGTATGCAGACAAATTACCAATCCTTGGACTAGGAACTTTTTAAGGTAAGCGAAAGTCAAATCGTGCTGCATTCATACGGTACATGCCCGTGCGTACTATGCAATTTAAATAACATTTACATAGTATCCATACTTAACAATTTAATTTCGCTAGCAATTTAATTTCGCTAATTTCGCTAGGAGATACAATTCGCCAAATTAAATTGCTGCCAATTGTATTATTTATAATGGTTATATATAGAAAAATGTACATATAAGTTAAGATTTCGCTAAATTAAACTGTTTGTTTGTTTGTTTGTTGAAAGGACCAGGCTCAGGCAAGTTGCTCGGACCAGGCTTAAAAAGCCTATAGCATGCTGGCTGAATGAAATGACAGTTAGAAAAAGTTAGAAGAAAAGATTAAAGGCATATTATGTGATATTTCCAAGATAGCGCCCTCTATTCATTATTTTTTTTAGAAAGTAGATTTTCTTGCAGATTTACATTTCTGATCATAAATCATACATACATTCCAAGTTACAGAGCGATACGATTCCTAATTACCTCAAAATCATGGTTTTAGAGTGAATTTAGAGTAAAAATATAAACTGTCGGAGTTATCCGACAGTTTATTTTCACTCTAAAATCATGATTTTGAAGTAATTAAGAATCGTATCGCCCTGTAACTTGGAATGTATGCATGATTTATGATCAGAAATGTAAATCTGCAAGAAAATCTGCTTTCAATTTTTTTTTCGATGTTGAGGGCGTTCCCTTGAAAGATCACATAATATACCTTTAAGTAAAAAGAGCCACTCGCAGTATTCAAGAAGCAATCGTGGTGAATCGGAGATTTTGCATTATTATCATGACTACTATGTCCACTATGCCCGTGTCTTTTACGAGTGGTCACTAGGGGCCGATGATGTAGAGTTCGCCAAAAAAAATGCCCAGGCGAACTCTACACGTCACGTGACTGCCGCGCCATGCCACCCTTACCTGCAGTTCACAACCACTTTGAAAATGGGAATGATATTGAAATAAATAGTGTTGTTTTGGTGATCAGGATAAACAGAAAAGTGTTTATTGAGCATTGACCGGGACACAATATACACTGCTCAATACAAGTAAACTATATGAACTGGTGATATCAAAATTTGATCATAGCTACAAAAGTATACCAACCTCAAATATTGAGTTTTATTATTGCTCAATCATAGATATTACACGCAATTTCAAGAAATCAGTCGGGGAATCGAAACTGTTAGTTGTCTTGAAATGTAATTTTAGAAGCCCATTCAAAATCACTTGGCCACATTCATGGACAGTTTGAAGTAGATCGTGACTAAATATTTCCCTCAAAAAACCAAACAAATGGAGCACATTATTCAAAGAGCATATTCTTCCGCTCATGTGAAAAAAAGACTATCCACGAAATGCTAAATCCGTTGAGAGTATCCATCAAAAGCAAAGAGCGCATCACGAAGGGTTGCAAACTCAGTAGAATGGTATTAATAAAAGTAATAATACATGGCTGAAATGTGAGTAAACACTAAAATATTCCCTTTTTGTCAAGATTTGTGTGTTTCATGTTATGAGGTATACATATAAATCCTGATGTAATTGCATTTCCTTCTGAAAAGAGGATGAAGTGTTAAATGTTTGTTGCTTTTTTCTTTAAGAATTTCGTTGACAGCTGTAAAAATGGTTGTTTTAGTTTAAAAAACCATAACTCTTTATATCATTGAATATTGATTTCATCCCCACTTTAATTTCTCTATATGATTTGATGTCCCAGGTATAAATATCTGTCGAGGCTTGTATGAATATGAACTCTTCACTAAGAGGAACAATTTCTGAAAGGCGTTAGCATTCCTCGGAAAGTTTTCAAAATGGGTTTATTTGATTAAAACGGGCATAACTCCTGATAGCAAGGGGCAATTACAGTGATTCGTTTTTTCAGATGAGTGGTATAATGTGTGACCATCCATTACAAATTCCGAACTTTTAGTCTCAATTGCCTCGTCCACCCAAGCGAAAATTGGGTAGCTGCTATCATCTAAAAGTGCGCCTAGCCGGCTGCCAGATAGATGATGTAAATGGCAGCGATAATAATTAGCCAATGTAAAGCGCTTTGAGACGGTGTTCCACACGGTGTAAAGCGCTATATAAAAACCGACTTTTATTATTATTATTATTATAAACTCAATAAAATTCAATAAAGGATTTTCAAGAGGATTTTTGATTATTTAAGAATTTATTTACAAAACAATAACTACTTGTCATATATCATATTTTGAAGTATATTTGAACTAAATCAAACTTTCCATTTTGAAAAATGGTGACTTTACACTTTTCAATGTGGACGGTCACATGCTCTTTGAATAAGTGCTTCGTTGCTTGAATCTACCATGTTTTAAAATATATTCTGAATTTGAATGAATCGTTGGTTTTTGCTCTTCACGTAGACCGATTATTTTAAAGAATTTAGCACTGTAGGCTGAACTGAAAGAGCAAGACCCCATTTTGATTTTTGTACTCTGTTAATATCAACACGCAGCTTCTTTGTAGTGATAGGAAATAACTCAGCGGTGTCAAAACCCATGAGGCAACATAAATTGTATGAAGGTACCCCATCGGGTAGGGTTTTGATTTGGGTCAGGTTGATCGGGTTTAAAGTCAAGGCTCAATATCAAATGGTGTCCTAAATGAGGGGTTCAACGTTCAAGCTTAACGATGGGATCTGGGTACCAGTTTAAAGGTATATTATGTGATCTTTCCAGGGAACGCCGTCAACATCGAAAAAAAATTGAAAGTAGATTTTCTTACATATTTACATTTCTGATCATAAATCGTAATTCCAAGTTACAGGGCGATACGATTCTTAATTACTTCAAAATCATGGTTTTAGAGTGAAAATCAACTGTCGGGATAACACGACAGTTTATATTTTCACTCTAAATTCACTCTAAATCCATGATTTTGAGGTAATTAGAAATCGTATCACTCTGTAACTTGGAATGTATGTATGATTTATGATCAGAAATGTAAATCTGCAAGAAAATCTACTTTCTAAAAAAATCATGAATAGAGGGCGCTCTCTGGAAAAGATCACACAATATGCCTTTAAACACGCGTCTATTACTAGTTGTCCATCGTTTAAAGGGACATTAAGTGGTGTTGAAAATTTTAAATGTTTAAAAATTTACTTCAGAATTCAAGATGAACATTAAAAATTGCCATTATTGTTGTTTCTACTAACAAAAACACAGCAAAACTTGAACAAAACAATATCATCGCTATTTATTGAATAAACGCCCTCTATGCAAACATGGTTCGCGTTATGTATCACGCGTGGGATACTGTCGGACGTAAAATGCTCGTCCCGGCTGTACGAGCATTTTTGAATCGACGTTTTCTTGTACAAAGAGGGCTGATTTTTCTTAATCCTTCACACAGAAAACACTATGTAAAAAATTATGTAAATATAGAACTCCATAATTATTATGTAAGAGTTTACATAAAACATGTAATATATACCCAAGCTTGTGTAAATTCCTATGCAAAAGCTTTACACAACTGTTTACATAGTATTATGGAGTTCTATTTTTACACAGATTGTGTATTTTTTACATAATTTGTGTATTTTTTTTACATAGTGTTTTCTGTGTGTTATAGGTGTAAGTTCATACATGTAATACAATTATAAAATAAAAATATACTAATCCCAGTTTTTATCATAAATGAGGGCGCAGCATCCAACACATCTCTTAGTGTCCCTTTAATAAATGAGAATCGATAGTAAATACACATTTTCTCTGGCTATTTTTCATTTACGTGTATTATGGATGGATGCGTTAACTATCCAGGATATATGGAGGTATCCTTTTGGCTTCATGAGCCAATCAACCATTCAGCCAGTCAGCAATTCAGCCCAATCAGCCAATCAGCCAATCAGCCATTCAGCCAATCAGCCAATCAACCAATCAGCCAATCAGCCATTCCGGGTTTACGCCCACACGGGCCATGTCTTGTCGGGGAACCGAGAAAGACTACATTGAAGTAAGACTAGATATCAGACACTTTACTAACTTTTCTACTTTGCATTTTATTGTCTATCAGTACCAGTCTACCAGTGCCGTTAACTGTCGTCGACTGCAACCTCACACCTTACTTGTTACCAACTAACTAAAGGTTACCATCTGTTGCATACGCTACTCTAAACATTTGCATACGCTAGCAGTATGTCCGAGGGTTCAGATCCCGATGAAGGTAAGCACATCGTAATATACAAAGGCATACACACGCTCCCGTCTACTTTTGCACACGCAACATCGAGGATTGAGCGCCAGAAGGCCGTAACTCAATTTTTGGGCACATTTATATTTTGGTACAAAAATAATCAATATAACCTAGATTTTCAGAACTATGAAGAGATAACTCATAAACACTCTTAATTTGACTAAAATTAGAGTTATAAGTTGGGTGCTACAGTGTATTGTAATGAGTCCCAGATATTTGAGAGTTGATTATCTCAAAATCGCTTTTTTTGAGTTAAGGCCTTCTGGCGCTCAACCCTCGACATGTAGGCCTACCATCAGAATTTTTGCCCACGCCGTCTTGATACGGCCCGTGATGAAAGTATCTCGAAACGCAACAATTCACTGGTAATTAAGACAGGTGATCATATTTCTCCAACATTCATTGTTTGTTGGCCTTTCCGGCAATCGGTTTATATTCAAACTGAATGTTTGCAAATATATATTTCGACACTCGTATCTCAAATTAAAGTGCCCTCAATATTGAATACTGTTGACAATAATTGAACCACGTTTCGCAATCTAACAATTTTGTTCATGCATACTTTAATCAATATTATTATTTATACATAGGCTATAAACAAAATTTGTTATATTGCAAATATATAACATTTCTTTAAAATTGGCAGTCATTTTGGAATGAACTCGATTTCAAGGTAGTAGCCTTACCAGGGCAAAGGAGCTCGACATTTAGTTGTCTTGAATTATAACCTAGTTTTAAAAAATGTCGGCCGTAAACTCGTGTTTAAATTAAACTCAGAATATAGTATCCACTAGCACCGTGAGTAATGATGACTCGCTATAGCAACTAGTGGGGGTTCGCTCAAAACAACATCAGCGACCAAGGCTGTAGATAGCATGCATCATCAAAATAGATAGTAGTAGGCCTTGATTAAAACTTGTAGAATTACATACGAGTATGTGCATATGATGGTACATAAGTATAGATTGAGCTACGTGGGATAAATAGCCTGACTATTTTCGGATCTTCTGATAATTAGAGTGAGATCCTCATCAGAGGCGGTAGAGGAAATAGATATTTAACAGATTATCTAAATGAATGCTCGGACTGTTGTGAGTGATATCTTTAGACTATCTACAAGATAGCCAGCATGTTGTCACGTGGTGCGTGCGTGGCTTTTATATTAGGCCGTGGCAACAGAGAATTCTAGTTACAACTGGTATGACGACGCATAAACAAATCGTTATTCTATAGTATTGCTTGAGTGGTCAAGTGTAAACCGGTCTATGTGATTGTTTGTCATATCCGTCTTCAGACTAGTTAGGTATAGAAAAGTCTGAATGACGATATATCAAGTAATCATGGGTGGGAAAAGACCGTTGGTAAATAAAGTTAAAAACTGACGTAAAACAAGCAGCATATTGATAAAATACCGTGACTTTATGCAGGTTATCTGCAGATAGTATGTCAAAACCAACAGTACGTAACTATAACCAGGCAAATGGATATAGGCCATCCCTTACAATGTAATATAATAATAAATATTATTTATGATATAGATATGGATAGGCCTTCATGTAATATAATAATAAATATTATTTATGATATAGATATGGATAGGCCTTGGTAGAATGCCGTGGTTAAATAGTGTTGATGATATTCAGCTGTTAGGTTTATGACGAGGGGGATCGAAGCAATCACTTAATGCTGAGACCATATGGTCTCAGCTTAATGTAGTAATATGCCGTTGGAGAGCAGTAATTCTACACAGTTAGACCCCAGTTTATGATATAATATAATATCTATGATGATGATGCAGTATCGGGTTATAGTATAGTGTATTTCAATACTAGATAATTGGTCTGAGGACGGGAACATAAGTTTCTATTGCGCAGAAAAATCTCAAACTTGAACTTCAAAAGAAGTAAGCTGGGTGGTAGAACAAAGTATAGTATCCACTAGCACCGTGAGTAATGATGACTCGCTATAGCAACTAGTGGGGGTTCGCCCAAAACAACATCAGCGACCAAGGCTGTAGATAGCATGCATCATCAAAATAGATAGTAGTAGGCCTTGATTAAAACTTGTAGAATTACATACGAGTATGTGCATATGATGGTACATAAGTATAGATTGAGCTACGTGGGATAAATAGCCTGACTATTTTCGGATCTTCTGATAATTAGAGTGAGATCCTCATCAGAGGCGGTAGAGGAAATAGATATTTAACAGATAGAGCAATGACATGACTAATTTGTCGTTGAAAAGCAGGCAAAGCATCAACATTATATCATAGATATAGGCCTATTGATGTAGGCATAATGTTGCATGCTGCTTAGCTTTCAAATTATGATGTTATCTAAATGAATGCTCGGACTGTTGTGAGTGATATCTATAGACTATCTAAAAGATAGCCAGCATGTTGTCACGTGGTGCGTGCGTGGCTTTTATATTAGGCCGTGGCAACAGAGAATTCCAGTTACAACTGGTATGATATGACGCATAAACAAATCGTTATTCTATTGTATTGCTTGAGTGGTCAAGTGTAAACCGGTCTATGTGATTGTTTGTCATATCCGTCTTCAATTTACAAAGGAAATGGGCGGAGTAGTTTTTTTCGAGATCTGTCACCTTAAACGATCCATAAAGGTGAGAATCAATGACCTCATTCATGGTGCCTGGTACTGACATGCTAATTAGTTAAAATAATAATAATATAAATAAATTTAAGATTTGAATTTACATAGTGTTTACAGGACTGTCTCGGGAGGTCCAGAGAAAAGACCCACCATTTGATGGTTTTACCTTCTGATTCAGAGAATAATGACTGCGTAACAACTGTTTTATTTGTTAAGCAGTCATTATTCTCATTCATTCTGAAAAAGATGCATATTTGTCCAAATCGTTGATTTGTACCGATATATATATAATTGCGCTAATAATTAATTAGTTTTCTGTTTATTTTGTCCACCCCTTCTTAGTTATTGAAACAGTATGAGTCGGGTCATCCCCTCATTAACATTTTTATCATTCAACCAATCAGAGGTTTAATCGTGTTTCCTCAAGTAACTCGTTGAATATTCAGTTTCGGGGCGCGAGGCTTTAATTTGATTGGTCGGTCAATGAGCAAACAGTCAGTCGAACACTTTGGGGCAGTACTTTCGGGCAATTATAAGTAACGATTAATTTGATTGGAACGCACTTGATACGCAGCTATCGCGATTATTCATGGAGTAATCAATATATTTTAATGTATACATTTTATTGACAGAACATTTTGTAATTTTACATGTTATACAGTACCTATTATACAGTTCAAGATAATTACTCTTCAATCTACATGTATTTAAAAAGGAAAAATGACTTTTTTGGCAGACAGAACTGCTATTAGTTGTAGACGTAGAACCCAAGTTCAACAGACATCCATTCCTCCTCTCGTAATCTCATTTTTTCAGGAAAAAGGCTGCTTCCTGTATCACCTGTTAAATCCTCGGAGTTTGAGTCGAAAGCTCGGATGATAACTGTAGAACCGTTGGCAGTTTTGTATGGCATTGCGTTGGGTTCACTTGCTCTCGCGCAGACTATTTACATCGAACAGAGATTGGCAGACGATCGGAATTTCACTTTATCCAAAGACAACTCTGAGAATGGATCATGTGAAAGTCAGAATTCCAGCGATCCGGATTACATAACCCAACAAGAAATCGCTGCCGAATTAGCAACTTGGACTATGATCATCACAGTACTAAGCTTCCTTCCGGTGTCTGTTTTGGCTCCCATCTACGGAGTATTGTGTGACCGCTTCGGACGAAAACTTAATTTTGCTTTACCACTCCTGGCGCTTATTGTATACAATATGATGATGTTACTAACTGTGTATCTTCATCTACCATTGGCTGTCATAGCATTAGCCAATCTCATACAAGGATTTGGCGGATTTGTTTGCTTCTTCACAGCAGGCTGCTCCGCATATATCTCCGATATCTGTACAGAAAAAGCCAGATTAGTCAGACTAGCTATTGTGCACATGCTTTTTGTCCTCTCTCTAGGGACTGTTCAACTACCGGCTAGCTATCTCCTTGATCATGTCTCAATGGCCGCGCCGTTCTGGTTATCGTTTATCTCCGCTTTAGTGGCATTTCTCTACGTCATAATTCCAAGATTTTTGTTAGAAACGGTAACTATCGATAGTACTAGAAGCACTGTCAGTTTCAGAGAGGTCATCCGAACTGTCCATGATTTATTTGCTGTTAATACGCAAGGAAGAACAACTCGTCTGATACTTCTGTTAATAATTTACTTTTTCACCGGCATAATTCAGCTATCACAGAGTTCGACGGTTATTTACAGTTTGTATGGATTAGGTCCGCCATTTTGTTGGTCGTCCAACACTCTCGCCTATTTCAATCTAACTTTCTTAGTGTTTGGTGCTATTGGTAAGTATCCGTATGTCAAATTCCTAGGCAATAATTCTTTTAAAGTTCATGATATTTATGATAATTCAGTGTAAAGTACACTGGCACTCAAAAGTATTCGCGCAGTTAATACGAGTATATCCTAAAAATTCCATCTTCTATGAACACACTATTAATTATCTGTTTAAATTAGTAACGAAGTTGCATGTGTGCTTTATATAGTTCTTCTTCGTAAATTCATGTTTGTGGCATGTGATGATCATCATATTTCATACAAACCCGATATATCGAGACAATTCCAAATATACATAGTGAAATCCCCTGGACATTTGCCAGTCATTATAATATGAGCTCATTGTCGCCGTTGGAACGCTATGGAATAGCCTTGCTTGAGAAATTCATCTCCGACAAATCATTAGTTTTACATTGCTTTACAATTAATGCAAGCAAATATATTTATTATGCCAGGTAGTTTCAATATTCATTAATGCCTAAAAATAGGCTCATTGAAAATGTCACTGGAATTTTCCAGAAATGCTGATATTTCGAGACAAAACTTTATTGGTTGTAAAAGGAAACCTGTCGAGAACTGGTAACCAACTAAAACTTACGGCAGCATTTACAATTTTATAAACAGGGGTATCTATAAATGGGTAGTTGGCTGAGAATTATTTTTAAATTAAGTATAGTGCCATTTATACAATGATCTTAATGATGTTAGCAACATATTTTATATATTGACATGTTATGATGTAGGCCTAAATAAATCTTACAAAATGTGGTAATAATTGGTAAATTTATGGATTTGGGCCGGGTCTTTCTTGCGCTAAGGTCTTCAATTCGCTTTGCAGCACCTGTTCAGGAATACTGTTGGTGGAGTCGGGATGTACAAAGAAAGTCGTACACTTTTTGATGTCATATGCAGTTGACTATCAAATACGTTTTGACCAAACAGGCTAAATAGTCATCTGGATGAATCTTTTTGGCACAATTTGGTTCCAAATTCGCCACAAAACATCAAAGATAACTTAAGACATGGTTTCATTAACGAACATCCGTTGAGCACTTTAGTAATCATCACTTGCCTGTTGTCTATTTTGCAGGTATGTTTATTTCTAGTCGGTAGTAAAGTATTTTCCATTTGTTTAAAAGACCATTGGATACTTGTGCTTGCCTATCTCTTTGGAGGTCTCAGTAATTATATGGCAGCATGGGCGCCCTCTACTGTTGCATTTTTCATAGGTAAGTTGATAACATGTACTTTATTTCAAGTTATTTGGGTATTATTTGCTTATTGCCGTGTTTGATTAAGTTATTTTGTATACAAAATTCTAAAGATGGTTATAATGTATCTTTTTAGCGGTTGTAGTTGGTTGTCCGCGTGGAATGGACGCACCGGTTATTTCTTCGATTTTGTCGAAGCTTGTTGCCCCTCAGGAGCTAGGTGAGTATCAAAACATACCTATTCTCATTGTTTACATGAAATCGGATGACACAGCAAGGAAAAGAAGGACAGAGAACACATTAATGACCCCCCCCCCCCCCCATACACCCCCCCCCCCCTCACACACACACTCCTGTAAAGTAAAATGTCGCGCTTGAGTGGGTCCGTGTATGGTACTATAGGGGAACAAAGAATCGTTCAGTTTGGTGCAGAGAATTTTAATTTTGATGTGTACTTGCAAAGAAGTAATAAGTTCCTTTTGTGGATCAGCTTATGGCCATGTGTTTTGAACTCACCACCCAAAAAGGGTGGTGGCGTTGCATTTTTGGTGACGAATCATCCATCTCTCTCTAATAACTCAATAATAAATGTGGTAGAGATATGGTTTCATTCGAAAGCCTATTTATCTAGCTACATTGTGTGAATAAATCAGGTTTTTATATATCTGTTCGGCTGAGATATTATCGATTATATTTCGAAAGTCAGGGTGGTGGCGGTAGCGCCGCGGCGGCGCTGTGTACAATCTCTATGGGGAATATAGACAATTTTCCCAATTCTGCGTTTAATTTACAATAACTCCTCATCCCTGTATGGTACCCTGTATGGTACAAACATGATTTTGCTCTCATTTTATAGATTGTTGTATATTCTATACGTTTCTGTTTCAACAAACGTGTCAACTATTATGTAACAATTTTCATCATACATCGATTGCATTGTCCTTGGCTTTCTCCCTATTCGGTAAAAAGTGAACTTGCCCTAATTCATCGGTTTTACATACATGTCTATAACAACAACAAAAAAGGTATTCAACCGATGATAGAAAAATCATACATTTTTGGAAAGCGCTCAGATAGGGGAATTCAAAAATGGCGTTTAAATCAGGATAGGGTGCATACCCCTAAAATATATTTGTAAACTCTTATTAATATGAAATGTAAACGTTGTGCTCATTCACTTTCCGATATAGTATATTTCAACAAGTTACCCTTGACAACCATTATGTTTTGATGGGTAATTGCATGAGGAACTAATATGCACACTAACATTATGATTAGGATAGGTATAAATATTATTGAGTTTCAATCAAAATATGAAAAAAATCGACATGTTAGCATTATGTCATATCTGAATTCCAATATCATATTTGGATTCCTTGAGAGATTATCTTACAGAAAATATATACTTTTTATGGGTAGAACAAGCAGTTATTTCGATATGCTAATTCGAATCTCAGATTTTCATCGCCTAACCAAGCACTTCTTCTGCACATTACTTTGATCTAGGAACTGTTTTTGCCATCCAGTCAAGCGTCGAGAGTGCAGCTAGCGTTATATCACCGTTGATTCTGAACTCGATTTACAGCTCATTTGTAAAAACCAATCCGAGCCTTGTCTTTGATGTCATTGCAACTGTCTTCTTTCTTCTTATAATCCTCACCGGGTAAGGAACATTATGCACAAGAACATCACTGACATGTTTTATCAGACTTGATGATGACAACTTATTTTAAAACCATATCAGAGTATCACGCATCGTGCAAATACCTTTGAGACATAACAACATAAATAGCCACAATTTGTTTCAGTCCGAATGTTTACCCTTTTTCTTTCAACTGTGTCAATGATTACGTGACACGGAAGTGTAATGGGATTGATTAATGATCATATCGATGTCTAGACTGGTTGACAGGTTGAGTTTTTGTTTCAGTGTTTCATTTTTGGTTTAAGTATTATCATTCCAAATCGAGCCATTGTCAATTTTAAAATCACTGATCAACTGTTTGTTATACTTTCTAGGGTTTTCATATTGTACTCAAGGAAAGTGATCAAAATAACAACATCCACTACAGCAACTACTTTAAAGGAACAAGAGGCGTATAGCAACCAAGATGTGTTATCACGTGTTAAGAAACCATGGACTCATACGGAATAAGCCTCATAGACGAAGCTGAGAAACCACTGATGCTTGCAGTAGAAAATACAGTGCAGTGAGAATTGGAGGACTCGCTAATTCATGACAGGCTCCCGGAACACCATGATGGGTAGAGTTGTGTAACTGTAATAATGTTAATTTAAAGGGGCATTGAGAGATGTATCGATATACTAAATGCGCAAATAACGTAAAGACAATCATCAACATAGCCCAAATCCAAAATGTCCTACAATTCCAACATCGCTTTCATGCCAAATAAGCAAATAACGGCACTTCCGGGTTGAGATTTGCCGCGAAAGTCCGTGAGTAAAACGATAGCATAACTTCCGAATTCAGCACCTAGTTTCGATATGATATAAAATAATTAAATTTTATATGATAAAGGGCGAATGTTGGTAAAGTGTTTCAGATGGTAGTTAGTATATGTCTAAGTATTACTTTGATGCCAAAAATCTGATTTCCAGGATAATAGAGGGCGCACTCCCATAATTATCTTTCAATGCCCTTTTACTTGTGATCAGTTCAAGTAGTTTTGTATGTATGTAGAGAAGGTACCCCTGGTATCTCCTGCTTGCTCTGACAGTTTGTCTGCAAATCAAAACGTAGGCAAATCAGAGAAACCATTGAGACATTATAGGCAAAAAGGGTATATTGACCGGCAACTTACATTACAAATCCAACCACTTAGTGTTAAAATAAATGAAGGACTCCAGAAATGAAGACGGTCGTTTTATCGTGTGTTGTGTATCTGTACATTTGTATACCTTATTATTATAGATTCTTGTCATGAAATTGGTTAAAAATGCTGGGGTAATCTACAATACTGGGAAAACGTCTTGGAACACTTACTTGTTAACAACAGAAATGTGAACCCCCCCCCCCCCCTCTCCCCCGTACAATATTGAGAAATCTAAATGTATTCAGCAGTTATTCAAGGTGTCTCAACATTGATCGATGGGTGGTGGGAGGGTAACGTTGTTTTTTAAAATGTCATTTAAAGATAAAAAACAAACCATTCTGCACAAAATTTCCAAAACGTCCAAGATTTTTTTCCAAGATTGTAGCTGTCTTCGGTTCACCATTTAATCAAAACTATACCCGGACTATGCCCGTGCAGCTCGTATATGGTTTTCCGCAGTTAACATTGCGATCACATTGTAGCTAGTGCGCAGTTTACAGAAGGCTCGACTTACGCACGTATTTTTATGCTATTAATACATGTATAATGTGTAAACAAATTGGCTTCATACCGTATAATATAGTCAGAGCAAACTACCAAAAACGGCAACTTTACTTGTTGGCGTCCATTTTAACTTGGTTGAGTGATGCTATCCTCCGCAAAACGTTGCGCCATTCGTTTCTGTCGTATGCCTTTCTGCTTGCTTCTGATAAGGATGTCAGACGAAGGTTTTTACAGTCATACCAAAAACCATCCATCCACCTCTTAGCTGGTCAACCTCTAGGCCTTCCCCATTAACGTTTACGGTGCCGACAATTACAACTTAAGGGCATCTTTAAGGGTTCATACGCTGAACGTGTCCATAATACCGCAGTCTTTTGATGGAAATCTTCTCAATGATATTTATGCTTGAGTCCCAATGTTTGTCTGATGATCGTGTTTCTGATTTGGTTCAGCTTGGTTATGCCTAGTATCATTCTTAGACAGGTCATCTCAAACACAAGTAGCCTGCTCTCGTCATCTTTCTTAAGAGTCCATGTTTCAGAGCCGCAGACTCGCACACAATTTAGGTCGATAGCATAGAAAGCATATATCTACCATGTCTACTGTGGCTTTTGTTTGTTTAGACCTATCGACCGAGACCCGGACCTATACCGAGTAGGGAGTAACACCTGTTACGTAGTAAAGCGTCATCCGTATAATATAGTTGTATCTGTATATCATTTTCACTGGACAAAATTTAATCCTTTAGCAATGTTAATTTTAAAAGTTTAACATATCGAAATAAAGCACTTGCAAAGTATAGCAAAATAAGTTTCAGCATTCTTGCCAACGTACCATGGGACATTTACACTATTTATGGGGAGCTACGACTTCAAACACGTACATACTTATAGTACTTCCTAAACAAAGAAATTATAAGCATGATTTCGCCCACATACCTCTGGAGTGCGATATTGTGCGCTGTTTTTGGCGCTATGTTTTCAAACACGTACAAAATCGTAACACTTTAGAAAATCTATTGCTGTGTTTCAAAACAGCGGAAGAAACACACCATTTGCTGATGTACTAGTAGCTGGTTATTCACTGAACACAACATTGCTACAATACTCAAGAGTGTAATATTGTGACGTGACTTGTGTAGCAAAGGAAAGCCAATAAATATAAAGCTTCATTGGCAAATTTTACATTGATATTGCATTTATTCCGCTATATAACACAAAATATCAAAAACCATACACTGCATAAATGGCATGTGATGCAACTTTTATTTCCATTTACTTAACTGTACAGGGTGAATCAAAAAACAATTGTGCACGGATTGAAACGGTCATTTGACCTTGATGTGTGCATTAAAGTTAAACCATGAAAACATTGTTTGCATAAAGCGTAGTTAATCTAGTTTATCTTCCGCAAAAATGAAAGTAATCGACTGGAAAATAAGCAAACTCTGCCAAGTTCTGTAAGCTGATTGCGTTTTTGCCATTGCAATGGGATAGTTAAGGCATGAATATTACTGTAGCATGATGAAAAAAGTGAGAGTTTACAAGCAAAGCATTGTTGTGCCTGTAATTTATTACGGGTTCCTGGCAAATTAAATGAGCCAAAGGTGGTAAAACACTATAGAAATAAATAGTTCAGATGATTATACTTCACATGCTTAAAATAGTGCATAAATAAAATGTTCTGAAGACGCTTTATTTCTTGATAATTGCAATTCACATTTGTGAAAGAAAATATTTGCCAGGTTCACAAACGGTCTGAGTTTCAGCGTTTCTTCTGCTGATGTTTTTATGTAAGACATAAAATAATATTTTAGCTTCATTGCAATGTAAAATAGAAATAAGTTATTATGTGTGTTGATATTAAGATTTATTTTTTAAGACTTCCTTCGACATGGCCATTATTTTGCTGAAGACATGTGTGGGCCCTGTCCAACATGTTGCGAACAGCTCGCCTAACCAGTCCCCTGTTGCGGCGTAAGGGGTGTCACTTCGGCTCTAACACCTGCCTTTTTGAAGGTTGACTGGTAATGCTGGTGTTCAGATTTGGCTTTTCATTTGATACCTTGGTATCAGAAGATAACTAAAAATATATTTTGTCAAATTTTGTCATACTAGTTTAATATAATCCTAATAAAATTCCCTAGGAGGTTTTTGTTTGTTTTTGGAATATCTTATTTATTTTTTGAATTATTGACCAAAAATGTGATTTTTTTTTTACCCTCAAAATCATGAAAATCACATTTTTTAACACTTTTTGGTCAATAATTCAAAAAATAAAAAATATATCCCCCCCCCAAAAAAAAAAAACTCCTAGAGAATTTTATTATGAATATATTAAATCTAGAACGACAACATTTGACAAAATATACTTTTAGTTATCTTGACGAAACCTAAAATGGGTCAAACAACCTGTTTTTTATAATGTTTTCAAAATGGTCAAAATCTTGTTCATGGTTGGATTCATTGAACCCCTTTATTCAAGAAAATTTATACTTTTATATAGATTAAATGAATTGTGAAGGAGTTGCAGAAGTTTTACGGAGGCTATGCTGAGGGTCCACACCCCCCTTGTTGTTATAATAGCACGTAACTAAACCGAGTCATTAAAGCTTCATGCGTGACCGTTGTTTGTCTGAATATGTATAAAATAGTTGTCAGAATTTGGAATTTTTGCATCTTGTGGCGAAACCAATAGCATCTTAAAGTCGTTGCAATCGTCATGAAAAGAAAGCTGTGGTTCCTATGATACCAAATAGAATAGTTCCAAATTCTAAACCGATTGGCCACAAATACTTAATATACTATTATATCGAACCAATGACTAACAATAAACAAACCAAACAGTTATCAAAGACATTGTATGGGTTTAATACACAATTATCTCTTTTAATATAGCATAGGATTGTGTATGCTTTGACTTTACACCAGCAAGAAATACACATGTCACGTGTAAAAAAGGAAAGCATTTACACATCATAATACGAACTCTAGAGGGTACAAACATTAATTCTAGCTTTTTGTTGTTGTCAATATTAATAATATTGTTGGTAGTTTCTGAATCTGAACCATGATTAGCCCGACCCAAGCTGGTCTCAGTCGTATTTGTGTTGATAGACAATTTACCCAGAACGCAACACGATTTAATATGCTTAGTTAAACTGCCCACTCTAACGTTGCTTTTTTTTTGTTTACAAAAATTGGCAGCAAGGTTTTTATCCAATATCTAAAATTAGTAACATACTATATAAGTTTTAGGAAATGGAGATGGAATTTCTTGAGAAGCAAATGCTCAGCATAGGAGCCTAAGTTCCGTTTATAGCGATGTATGATGTACTTATTCTGGGTAGTTTGTACATCATGCACATCAACCTTAAATGTAACACATTTTACCTGTGACTTAAGCAGAATCTCGGTAATGAATATTAACCAGGTAACAAATACATCTATCTGTCAACATTACCCTATACTTATTTTACTTCATCACGGAAACGTCCTGATCTGGTTTGTACGTGCAAATTTAACAAAAAAATCTTACATGACCTTATTATACATCCTAGTGATATGTTGTGCTAGAATCTATGTTTAATACAAGCTTCGGTTTCCTGGTGATGAGCGGGAGGGGCTAATTGCAAATTTGCTTCCATGCCTGTTTCTTCTAACCGTGAATTACATGAAAATAACAATTTGATATTTCTATATACACGTACACAATCTTTCTAATGTGGTTTTAAAAATCGTTCGGAGATTGAAGCATTTTGTAGTTTTTATTGTTGGTGGTCTACCATGCAAAGAGCATTGATGGTCCAGCGGAACAGCGCGGTACTCATGATCATGAGGTTGTGAGTTCTAGCCCCGCCGTGGCCAACTTGTTAGTTTCTTTAGGCAAGATACTTAGTCTTGATTGCCTCGTCAACTCAAGCGATACTTGGGGAGCTGTTAGGGAGTCACAATACAAGTAGTGCGGATAGGCTGTGTACTGTGGCCGGTATCCGCTTAGTGTAGCGACGAAAGGGTTCTGATTCAAAATGGCAGCAATAATAATTTGCTAAAAAGCGCGTGCTTGCATTGTGGAAAGCGCTATGTTAGAACTGTCTATTAATTGTTATTTAATTGAATATTCCCCATCCTGGCGTCATGACACAAAATATATCTAAACATTATAGTTTCATTTTTACATCAATTTTGTAAATGAATTATCAGCAATTACCTATATGGACATATCTATTGACATAAACAAATCACGATACACATTGACGTAATTGACTAAGGACGTGTAAAAGTCTAATTTTGGAAGAAAAGTTTGATCTCTGATTGTATATTGACTCTCTGTATTATTGCAAATAACTGTCACTTTATCTTGATTCATTCATTGCATTGGATGATTGAGGATGTCCATAGAAATGTCTAAACAAAATAATGATAGTTCATTAACGCTATAACGGCAGGGATATTTTTGACTTGGAGGACATCTAAACTCCCCAACTCGTCAATCAGTCTACCATGTATAAGATTCTTAGAACATAATTATGTAACATATTAGTCCATATTCATTACCCACATGTTAATTGGATTTGTCGTAGGTTTATATCCTTGTTTGCAGGGGAATGCTGGAAGCGGCAACACTACACTATGTTCTGGGCCAGGCTTGGACACATGCGTACTCAAACATGGAAACCTTATCTCAAATGATAATCAACTTTATATCAGTCTTGTTTATGAAACAATACTAAAAATATAGGTGGAATTTGGACTGGTAGTGTACTCTCCTGAACGATATGTGGTTCTCCTTGGCCTCCTTCAATAAGTTAAGTATAAGTGATTCCATGACATCTCACTTTTAAGAGGCTGATAATGGTTATGAAATGACAAAGTACTTCATTACAGTCCTACCGTTGATGGTACATGATCAACACAATCAGAAATACTGGTATGCCATAAGTAACAATAGTATTACCCTACAGTCTACTAGAGAAGTATTATCTTACAAAAATGTGTATTTCATCTGTGACTTTCAAATTACGGGGATGGCACAGCCGGCTTAACACTTTCCACGCGGCTATTAGTTTACCATATACAAAACAGATATTTCAGTAACCTTTCCCAGCTTCCAAAGTCTATCTCACGGATTACTGAACCAATACTAGGCATGTTTGTACTTATTTCAATGTATTTCTTATGGTGATTCAAAATGTGGTTATGAAGATTAACAATTTCTACATTTTTAAACTTTGTGTGAAATTTTGGAATGTCGTCTGCAGACGCCTGCCGCGTGAAAGTGTTAAGAATGTCGACGTTCCAACCACAACTGATGGTCCTAGCTCCTATATAGATACACGGAATAGGTTACAACTCTATCTATATGCGCTGTAAAACATGTACAGATAAGATGGCATAGGGTTTTCAGATATTGGTTTCTCTATGACCCAGGACCTTGAAGTGATGTCCTTTGGGTCGATATCACTCAAAAGAAAACATCACGAAGCCCCAAACGCATTCATTCCTGACATGAAACAATTTTTTCGCATTATCATAAACGAAACGTTACTCACAAGATTTCTCACAAATTTTGTGTAGAACTAAAGAGACGTGTTTAATGTTTGCAAATCTCATATACGAGTCATAATACTCAACAAACATTTGCTGAAACAGTTGTACAAAATTGACAACTGTAGGAATATTGTAACTTAATCCAAAAATATCAAAATTCCTAAATATTTGCAGCTCCATGCAATGTTTCTATTTTAGTGTTTTGTTGTGTTTTTTAATCACAAGAGATACGTTGTTGTCACAAAAGGAAACCATTTTTGATAACCGCGCCTTTCAAACATGCCAGTCGTACAAGTGTGTGCAAAATCATAGAATCTATTCTTTTGACACTTAATAGATTTCACCATCCCCGTATTTTAATTATCTATTATTATTTTCATATGACGTCTAAGTCTATAACCAGGGGTACTATAAACATAATGAAAGCAACACCACAGTATAGAGAACTTACAATACGAGGTATGGAAAATAAGTTTAACATATTGTTTGTAACTTTTTCAGAAGATTTTTAAAATGGCAAATTTTACTTTATAGCTATCTAGATTGTATAACAAAGAACCTCGTATAAATTCAGTAAAAACTTTCAATATGTATGACAAAATGTAACATTACACACAACGATGAGACCATGAACAACCCATTTTCTTATTTACAAACATATATACATGTACATCTTCTGTATAACAAGAACAGGAAAAGGTGTACTTTGGGTCCCAGTATCGTTCAATTCTGGCACATAAAATTGCCAGTATCGCTCGATACTGGAATACCAAATTGTGTTCCAGTATCGAGCGATACTGGAACGTTTTTATGTTCCAGTATCAGGCGATACTGGTACACATGCTACCAGCGTAGTTTGTCACAGTATTGAACGATACTGGTACCTACAAATATTCCAGTATCGCCCGATACTGGTACATTTTATATGTGCCAGTATAGGACGAGACTGGAACACTGACTTTGTACCAGTATCGAACGATACTGGGTGTTCCAGTATCGGAAGATGCTAGTACAGTCCAGTATCAGGGACCTAAAGTACATTTTATTCCAAGAACATTTTAATCAATGCATCAAAATATATTTCAGTGCAAGTTCTTTCGATAAATGCATGTTCTGTTACTTGCACTTCCATGAGTATAAATAGCTTTATATACATGACGTAATGCAATTTTAAATTTCACTATGCATGCTCGGCACATTATATATCCTCGTGGTTAATGTTGACCACGTGTATGTGCACTTTCGATCAGCTCAATGCGCTTGCTTGAAAGCTCACACACCTCCAGTAATCAATAGAGATGGAAATTCGAATGACCGTTCGACCGTTTTGTGGATAACCTAATGTACGGGGCACGCATAGCAAAGTACAACAAAGTTTTACAGCTAAAGACACAATTCTAAGAACATATTTAGCATATAAAATTGGTTACGTTTGATATCATCCTGGCAATTATGTTCCACTGCCTAACAGCGTTTGGCTGGTAATAAATTCTCCAATTCCTAGATTGGGCAGGCTAGTGGCCATGCCCTAAAGCACTATTTTGATGCGACCCCAAACGTGGCCTTGATTAAGTCATGTCCTAAAGCGCTGTTTGATGCAATTCCAAAACGTGGCGTTACCAATGACAGCAGACTAACAGCCTGCCAAACATATACATTACAGACTCAGGGTCTTCGGTCTTTACACGCGGCTATATTTACCATATTATACAAAACAGATTTTTCAGAAACCTCTCCTAAATTTCAAAGTCTATCTCAAGAATTACTGAACCAATACTAGGTATGTTTGTACTTATGTCAATGCATTTCTCATGGTGATTTCAAATATGGTATTGAAATTCACTAATTTGACATTTTTGAAACATTTTGTGAAATTTTGGAATGTCGTCTGCAGAAGCCTGCCGCGTTGAAAGTGTTAAAACAGTGGAACATAGTGCCTGACACTAACCAAAACAAAGAGAACCGTTCCAAAGGACACGGCATGATCTATGTCATCACCACACAAAGCCATTGTCAGATATGCAAAATATTGATACGTGTACATTGTTGTTACAAGACATTTTGAAGTCCCTCAAAACCCATCAGTAATCGTCCTGGGTAAAAATATGGGCATGGAATCTGATGAAACCGCAAAAAAGCAGCATACACATCCAACCAGTAAATTCAGAAACATTCTAAGCTTATTACAGCTTACGTCACTTGGCATTGATACTTGTAAGATCTATACGTTTTTCAGTGAAAATCAGATTGTACTCTTAAAAACATTTCATAGATATTTTTTATCAGTAACAGGATTTTATTACGAAAAATTCTTATTTACTGTACAATAACGCGCACAGTCACAAAAATATGGATACGCATATGCAATTCAGCCACGCTTCTGTAAAGAATCTGTATTCAAGTGTAGAATTAACCGACATTTGTTTCGTAATTTAAACACCGCATTTTACCCCAACCTATACTCCGTGTCAATTCAAATTTGGGGATGACGTAAGCGTGTATTGTAGCATTGACGCAGCATTTTCATATATGTGTCCGCTCCTGTCTTGGCACCAAGACGAATCTTGCCTAGTTTAAAAGAGTTGATAGATTTGCGTAGATTGATGCGCTTTACTCCGTAAAGTAGTTCCGGTCGTAAACCAGGCAAGATTCTTCTTCCTGCCCTGTCTTGAGCGTAATCTAGTGATAGACGTTAGCACTTTTTGTGCGCCATTGCCGATTTTCTTTTTGATCGCGCAAATGCATACGCAGACATATCATGATGATCAGTCGAATAAGCGCTGACGTTATCCCAACTTGAGCTGACACGACAAGTTTGGGCAGAGCAGAGATTCTTCTTTGATCCCGCAGTTACACACACCAAGCAAGTTTATCGCGTGTAATCTTCCACATTATGATGTTAACATCTTGTTAGAATACACGCCGTACTCGATCGCTGCTTGAGATGACGCGAAAAATCGATAAACATATAACATATTATTACAGTTAAATTTATTGGATAGGAATAATTATGGTGCGTCATCGGCGAATCTGACTACCGGCAGCCTGAAGATGAAAGGAAATAATTGATTGCCGGCACTTTGGAACCCGGTAGTATATTTTAACGGAATAAATCGTATTGAAAACTGGAAACCATCGCTGGTCACAGCACCAGGCTGCCGTTAGTGGGTTTCGTCATCAGCATCTTTGCTCCGATCCCTCCTTCACATTTTCAACCCTTACACTATAATGCATTAGCTTACACATACAAATCTTCTCCATCAAATAGTATATTCATTTAATTGTAAATTAATTCGTGGCGTGCACAACACTTCCCTTTTTATATATAAAATTGACCTGTATTAATTATATAACATTCGGAAAGTACCATATCTATTGCCTAAAATTCAGCCTGTTCAGCATTTTGGTATATTACATAATGTCAGTATTTACATCCATAATGCTGAACATTATTAACTATCGTTAACGATAACTATTTATATATTGAGTATACACTGAACCCTACAAATGCTCTAGGTTGTACTATTATACTGTACTATATTATTATTGTTGCTTTCATTGACGCACTTTGAGTTCTCAAAGTATGTATAAAACTACAAATTTGCCGCAATACACGCGCACTAATATATGACGCAATTGTAAGAATTTGTGGCACTCTTTTAAATGGACATGGCTTATCTTTTTCTCAGAGCGAGCCTAAATATTTTTCGATTTACACTTCTTCTTATATTATGAGATATCATTAAATTTATTTAGAGAAACTTGAAGACCTTGCCCTTTTACAAACACGTAAGAGTAATGTGTCTGCACGAACGTACCATCGACATAATACTGCGCTATTGAGCGTTGAATTCCATGATACAATCGTAGCATTCGATAAATACGCAAGTATTCAATGACGATGACGATATTTTCCCTTGAGAGGGCGCTCTTGAGGGAAACAGAAGTCTGATTTGTTTTCATCGATGAATAAAGTGTTGTGATAAATCTGGCCTGAAATTGCAAAATATTGTGCCAAAAATTGTCATCTTTTTCTCTCTTTGTAGATGTGTTCATTTTTCGATCATTATTACGACCGTTTGAAGTTGTGGAAGACAAAACGACAATTTACCGTTTTCGCAATAATCATTTTGTCACTTACATACAGACAACCACTAAGTTTACATTCAATACTATCCCTGGATATCTAAGGAAAAATATACGATAGTAAAATGACAAAAAATACCAGCCACGTGATAAAGCCCCTTAAATATCATAGTAAACCAATGTCAACGTTTTCTTCCATCTGCATTATATACATTTTAAAACATGTTTCGGTATTATGTACATATTAAAACAAGTTTCCATTGGTTGTAGAAACATTTCTTCACACCTTGAGTTAACAGTACCAAAGACAACATGAAACATAATTATACAAAGGTTTTACAAGAATCTTTGGAAAAAAATTGAGACCTGTCATCACGAAATGAGAGTTAAGTCGGAAAATTTAATTTCGAGGTTTGTCCAGATCCAGAATGCTCAGAAAACAAGCTTTAAAATGATATGCAACATGTCATAATTTCTCAATGTTTTCCTGGTCAAAAATCAAATTGACATTTAAGAATTCCTTTGTTTTCTATTGATTTTTGGCATGTTCATTGGACCATATCTCCTAATGCACACTGGCGACTTAACGCTCATTTTGTGGTGACAGGTCTCAATTGTCTGTCAATTAAAACCAATCAGTTTGATGAGACTGCTAAGAATTATTCAGACATGCCTTGCTCACCGTTACCGCTAGATGGCGCTGTACTTGCTTTACCCCACCAACTCATCTATCCACCTAGTACAACTTACAACATATCTAGCATGCTGTCATATTTCATGTGCAATTGCATTTACATATTCGACCCTACTGCAATAATCATCAATATATCGATGGTGAATTGATATCACATAGGCTATACTTGTGATGAATTGTAACACCCTTAATATACGGGATTATCATGTTCAATGTAACGCAGTTACTCCTGAACTTTTGGCAATCTTCTACTGCGTAGTTCCTCTTGATCGTTAGGTAATCTTCATTATGTCATTCCATGATCCACATTATGATCACTGTGTATTTAATGACGACATTTACATCGCATCCTGGTGATCTGCCCCTTATAAATAATAATCATACCTGTAACAGTCAAATATAGTTTGAAGGGACGATACTTTGAATGATGGTTTCATCATTTATTCAGACATTTTTGCTTTAGATATAATATGGCCAATAAAAAAGCTATAGCTGGACCTTTATCTAACATGGGTAAAACTACAAGTCAGTCTATCTTTAATTTGGCTGTATCAAAAGTCTTTCAATAATTGAAATAGACCTCTAAACGGCCAATTCTCATAACCAATAAAAAACCACACAGCTGTACCTTAATCTAACATTGGTAAAACAACAAGTCAGCCCATCTTTAATTCGGCTGTGTTAAAAATTATTTCAAGATTTGAAAAAGACCGCCAAACGGCCAATTGTGAGGTAACACGTGATATAGAACACTGCGTTGTAAGTGAATGGACTCCATTTGAAGATTTTTTATTTTTAAATCATTCTTAACAATACGTTTACTGGAGCATCCGTATGTATGTGTCAACCAAAGCAATGACGAAAATGATTGGTCGATAAATAACTAGCAAGAATTCAATTGGAAAAACATTAAAAAGAAGACATTCACTCAGTTTTAGCCAGATTGTATTTCACCTATTTCTCTTCAGGCAAGCATGAACAACCGTTAATCAGCACATAAACATCATGCTCGTATAAAATACGATATATGATGGAAGTTGAATCAGAGACGGACGTCACCACTCCACATCATCTTGGTGAGGATTATTATTTTCAAGATCCCTAGCTACGAGGTCCTCCATTTCCATTATTATACCGGTATATATATCCCATCGTAAAACTTGATTCAATTTGTAAGCGTCACACACGTCGACAATAATATTCTATACTGGTGTAGGACCAGCTGCATCACCAGCCTTAACAGCATTGGCGTAGGAAGGCGGAAGATAATCCTGGTAAGGGGTTGCTGCTGTATCAGACATGGCTAGACCATTTTGAATATCTTCCTCGGTCCAACGTGGAGTTGTGCATTTCACCAAACGCTAATAATAAAGATACATAAAGACACATTCAGCATAACCATCAATTGCTGTAGTAAAATACACACTATGTGACCATTGCAAACAAGTAAGTTAAGTATGTGGGTAATCAATAATCATTACATTATTTCTTCTTGTCAACCACACATCATACTATGAAATTTGATTAGTTCCGAAACCTCTTCTTAAGCTTCTTGGATTCTAAGCTTCTTGGATTAGAAGATATTCGCGGATATGATTTTACCGAATGCCTATAAATTAAACACACTTCTTCCTCATCTGACTCATATTTAGCTAAGTTGTAGAGGTTCGGTCTAGAATCCCGAAGGTCCCAGGTCCAATTCCTGGATGACATTAACACTTTTGTGCAATTTAATACTTTTAACTGACTGTCATTCATGATGTGTGGTTGATAAGAAGGAATCATTTACTCACATTAAGTTATCCTAACCTGAACTACTCTCAGCGAAGTAATTATATTTAGTAAATGTCATAAACCAGTTTATTTGGATATAATATGAAACTCAAGTGCGTGAAGGGTTAGCATAAAATGAATTTGTACACACCAAGATGTTATCTGTTATTTCAACTCCACAGTTTATTCATTTGTGTACAGAAAGATGAATAGCCAGGAGTGCCCGAGTGAATATGAATGAATGAAATAAAAGGTGATGTTAAATTTGGGCAATTCTTGGAACAATAAATGTTAGATAATTCATCATTATGAACCATGCACCCGTAAAGATAAAATAAGTTTCAATTAAAATGACAAATACTCTATGGAAACTCATTCGTGTTTTTTTTTTAATATACTACATACCTCTCTAAATGTTCCCGGTGTTATAGCCATCAAGAAAATCGCATATCCCGGTATGCATACCATACTGCTTAAACCAAGAAACCAGCCAAGGGCTTCACCCCATGTTGGATAAGCATAGGCACCGTCCCAGAGTGTCAGGGCCTTATATGTGGCTAGGTAGAAAAAGAATACACCCTGCAGAATACAATAATATTGAAAATGTATAGAAACATTATCAGATGGTGTGAAATGTACCCTTTATTAGAATCAAATAAGTACATTTAGAACATGAAAAAATACAAACGCGGTCTAATATAGGTCGTCCGTTTTTAATGGTAGATAAGTGAACATCCTGACCCAAGTTTGGTTGCAATTAGTCTTTGAATGACAAAAAAGAAATGTCATTTTTTAAATGTTTTCAGCTTATTTTTCAACTTTAAAATATATTTTGTATTTTAAGTGGCATGCCGGAGCTAGATCCTGTAATCCACCAAATTGTCTGTGTTTTTATAAACATAGCGAATAAAAGCAGCAATTCTATTATCCAACCCAGAGGCGCATTATACTTTTTTGCTGTGTTTTCAAGAGGGGAAATAACGTAGCATATAATGTATCAGTCTACGGGCGACATTCTACTTTTTGAGAATTTCCAGACGACGCTGGTCACGCAAAACCTAAATTTTGAATTCGTATTAGAATAACACGTAATCATGAATGTTAATCTTATCATTTTGACAAATTCATCATAGGTTTGAAGATTTTTTTCCAATCAAAAACCGTTGGAGTTGGTTAACCAACTCCATTGTAAATGCTATTTTTTAAATTATTTTCATCGTTAACTGGGCGATGACTGTTACAAATATTTCAAAATGGCGCACTCCCGTTGCCATGTTGGACGCGTGGCCACCGTCGTCTGAGAATTTCGAAAATTAAGACTTAGTTAACAAATAGCGTAGCATTTCCATCATTCAACCGTAGAGGGTGTTCTTGTACCTTTTTTAAACTCCAAGCGCTCAGTGTTTTAGGATTTGGGGTTAGCATTTCTTATAATCAGCGGAGTACCTTACTTATGTACTTTAGTTAGAAATATCGTTTGAAACTACTTTGCTGGCCAGACTGAACTCATTAGCAATGTTTGACTATTGACAGCACTTTATTTGGCTTCTTTATAATTATATCGCAATTATATAGCACCCTCATTTTCAAGAACCGGAAATTTTGAAATCATTTTAGATTACTTGATTACTATTATGTTACGAATTAATTATGTGCTTTGTGTTCACAATATGCCATCATGGGCGATTCACGTGCGTTATAATATTAATAGTAACAGTCATAAATATGTACATCATAGCAAATGCGCCGCTTGTATTGCATAATATTTGGCTGGCAAGCTCATGCAAGCAAATAAACCTCGATATCAAATCATGGTGATTACATTTCTGGTGACGTTTGCGGTATGAAAATACAAACTTACGCTAGTAATAATTGGTGTGAATATGGTCCAGCACAATTTCCACCACATGTTTGGTTGAAATCCAATCATCTGCTCAAGATTTTTGTAAAATCGATTTACACCTACAATAGCAAACGACATGAATGACAACAATTTATATGAATGAATGAAAATCAAGTGATATGATATAAATATGAATAATGATAAACCAGACAATATAAATTACAAAGGACAGAGAACATTTGGGTTACATTGCGTGCATGCGTCCGCCTGTAAACCGATTTTGAAATTATTCAAACAAATGTTCCGTATAAAAAGATATATTATGATACATTTTTCAGCTAATTTCAAAATCTGCGTAAAAATTGTTGTTATCGGTAATGGATTTTTAAATTCTAAATTAAAGTATATTAAGAAAAGATTTCTATCCATATCTACATGTATATAGATCTCATGAAGTAAAACGGCAATCTTTAAGGTTTGAGCAATTAAAAAATGTCAAATATGTGCTATTTGATGTAACACTATTATTAACTGTCGAATGTATCGGTTTTAGATATGATTAGTAAGGTAAAGGTAAAGGCGGTCGATCCTGTAATACCAGGAGCGGAGTACCCATCTCCCTTTCAAAGCGATAGGGCAAGACTCACTCCTTTTTTATAATGTTGCTGTGTGGGGATCGCTACACCTCCTCCCCAGCGAGTCTGTTACCTTCCCAGCACTGAAGAATACCGGTACCCATTTAAATACACCTGGGTAGAGAGGAGTAATTGCGGTAAGTGCCTTACTCAAGAGCACAACATGTTGACTACAGCGGGACTCGAACCCACAACCTTTAGATCATGAGTCCAGTGCTCTACCCACTGCGCCACACAAATATGATTAGTATGCCAGTGATTTTGCTGTCAAATCTGATCTGGATGTTTTAAATCAGTATAATACTTCAAACGTAAGTTTTCTATGGAACAATGTTCCTTTCTTACCATAAATCCATGCGATTGCGATTGTTTGGAAGAAAACCAAAAATAGAAGACTAATTCCACTAGCCGAATACGTGTTGAATAATTCAAACACATATATGCCTCCCTGAAAACAAAAATAGAAGAAAATTTATCATAACGTGAGACAAAGAGAATGGAAAACAACCCAAATCTTCTCCATTGTACAGTAAACTCATGAATGGTTTAAAAGATCGCAAGTACACTAAGCTTTAACACCGTAAAATCTGACAGCTGTTTAATATTATATGGACGTGTCCAAATTTGGTCACCTTTAAACAAATTATGGTTCTTTAAAACGGCATCTTATTAAATAACTAGCATGTACGAACTAACCTCTGTTATCATAGACAGCCCAATAAGATAAGAAATTACACAGACGATAGCAATGAATATTTCTTTGTGTGGTCTCAGGTACCTAGGCCATTCATCTATACAGGCTGTATAGAAACCTTCCATAGTACAGAACTGTAAGCAAAAACAACAACTTTGATTAAAAATAATTGATTAAAACATCCGGTTCCGAATGTTTCCGATTAGTCCGAGTGTTTTGACGCTCGGGTTCATGACCTGCGATCACGTGGGTGGCGAGCTCGCGAGTCATGAAAACCCCCGGACATGGTGCCGTTGTTGGTGATAGATTGTCTCCCCCACAAAGTTGTATGATGGGGTGTATCAGTAACAAAAACGGTGAGATAAAAGAGATTCGGGGTAATATTTTCACATTTTACCGTTCTGCTCGATACATTTGGAAGTTGCCGGTCGACACCATTGTTGATAAAAAAACCAAAATAGTTTCGTTCCACGTTTTATTTCTCATGGGTGTACGCGTGTATGTAAGCATAGTAAATCACTAGGCGGACAAAATGCGATCAACTGTTGCGAAGAACGCACTACGCACCTAGTCCATGTGACCTGTTTTTCCGAAGATTTCCGATCTCAATTTGAAATGGTCTATGCAATTCAACTGTGTCAACTAAGGAAGAACTGTACTTTTCGAAAGTGTGTTTTTCAAAACATACTAAAATAACGCACCATTTATATTATTTAACTCTAGGGGGCAGCAAACTACTTGTAAGAAAACTAGTGCAGTATTTATAGGGGGGTGGGGTACCACGCCATTTTGTCCCGAAGCAATGGTCATGACGTCATATTTTGGTAGATTTTCTGAACTTTTGTATTGGATTTACGTGCAAAATATATGCCCTTGGCAGCATACTTTCCCGGGTGTGTGGGTGCACTTCAAATTTCAGATGTTCTAAAATGGACGAATATCTAACCAATTTGATAAAAAAACACGATCCACACACCCCAGAATTGCAAAAAAGCATAAAATAAGTCCACTTTTTTGTGCCTTTGAACAGAGTGGCGGCCGGGATTGTAGAATTTAACACAGTGCATTAACCCATGACCCATGATATAAATAAATTATTTGCGATGAATTTGGCCAATTAGCACGGTTAGTGTAGTGGATGGAAAGTCAACATGAGGAGCGAAAGGTTGTGGGTTCGAGCCCCATTAGGAGCACTTTTGTTTTATATGCTGGATTTGCTTAGCATCATCTGTATGCGTGCCCACGCGGACACCACACTGCTGGCGTTCACCGTATCAGTTACGCCATTTTTTTCTCTCGAAAATGTCAAAAAAATTACCGTTCTTTTAAAAATAAGGATTATAATCAAATTACAAACACATTTTGTGCGAGAGCAACACACACATTTGGCAAAAATGGCACAATAAAAATCCGTTCGTTATAAATAAATGGACATGGTTAAATAATAAAACTATCACAAATACAGTCGTGGATCTCTGGTTGTGCGTAGGTTGGCCATGTCGTTGGCAATCGGAAATCACGGGTTCGAATATTCTATTTGTTTTTCTATTTTTTAAACTTGATGGTAGATTAATGTAACATCATTGTTATGTCAATTTTTATCAATTATAAATGCCGCCCATGCGTTTATAGTTTTCTTTTTATTTATTTATCTATCATAAATGTATCCTTGATTTATTTAACTTTGTATCTAAACAATTAAAATGCGTAAACAATTATATTATTGCTCGATAAATAGAGTGATTTAACTTGAGTTCAGTTTGATAATATGATAGCAAAACTTGTTGTAAAACCATTTTACCAGTGTGTCCAACAATTTCTCCTTTGCACACTTTAGTAATACATTCAGAGATGTAAGTTTTAGCTTGTTATAGCTAGGCTCAATTATAAGCAAGTTTGCGACCGGGTTTGCGACCTCTATGATTTTAGGCTGGTAACACAATCCCACAGTGCATTTCGTTAAAACAGTGTAAATTATTTTTCCACGATACGTATCACGTGATAACCACGATCGATTTCGCAAAATATTGCAAAATGGCGCGGTACCCCAGCCCCCCTACAGTATTTCCAAACATCTCCGATAGCAATCCTATCATTCAGTTATTATAGATGGCGACATTGTATTTTTTGAATAAGAGAAATACAATGTCATCTTTAAAGATAAATTTTGCAACCCAAAAAATGGAATTAAAAAATACATAGTTGCCATTTTTTCAAAACATACCAACTGATAAATATTCTTATAAGTCAACTCTACAGGGCGACATTCAACTTTTTTAAACAAATATCTTTCTGCGTTGTCAAAACATAGCAAATTACATAGTATTTCCATAGTTCAACTCTAGATGGCGACATTTTAATCTGACTTGATCAAATTTGCTCAAAACATAGCAAATAATGTAGCATTTCTATAATCCCGCTCTAGAGGGCAACATCTACAAATCATAAAAACAGTGTTTTCAAAATATAGAAAAATGACAGGGCATTGTACTTGCTGTGTTTTCAAAACATAGCATGGCTTTTATATCTGGAATATCTACTATTAAATCACCCGAGTTCTGTATACGGGTGCTGCACTCCTAAAATACCGTTTGAAAATACAACATTGTGTGCTATGCTTCCTAAACAAAGCACCTTTTTGCTTTGTTTCCCAAACATAGTACATTTTTCCAGATATCTCATTGGGTACTTATAAAGGGTTCAACAAAAAAGTATACCGCTTTGTTTATGTCATTTTGAGTAACATTCATTTTTTTGTTTACCAAACAGGCTAATAAAGGACCAATTGGGGTCTCTCTGTGTGGGGGTGTGTGTGTATGGCAAGGATTGACGGGCCTATCGATCGCACAGTGAAAATGCGTTAGGTCGTACGACATTGTGTGTGTTAACAATTGGTCCTTTTTTCTCGTGCTGTGTATTGGAAATGAGACTTTTGAAAATAGGATTTTTTTTCTTTAAATGGTGCTAATCATGGTTTATCTTTGTTGTTAGGGGGCAAATTTGGTATCAAATTATGCCTAAAAGATTTAATTCATCTAAATGCCTATCTAGCCTGTTTGGTCAAAAAATGAATGTTACTCAAAATGACATAAACAAAGTGGTAGGCCTATACATTCTTTTGTTGAACCCTTTACGTCTACACATACATCCCTGCATACGTTGCGTTATAATGTACGGTTACTGTCTTGAGGAGGCAAATTGATTATAAAAAATGTTTCATGATCGTTACCAAAATTTCTTTATACTTTTACATCTAAATCTCCCCCTAACGACACCATTAAGATAATAAGCTCGCTTACCTGACTGTCGAGTCCCAACATAAATATCATAGAAAAGAAGGCAAATGCCCACACAGGGGACGCTGGTAACTGTGCGATGGCTGCAGGATACGCTTGGAACGCCAATCCAGGACCTTGAGATAACAGAAATGAAACAAAACACCATGATGACACCATGTTGATATTAATATTATATAAATCTAAGATTAATTCTTCTATGTTTCTCATGAAAATTAGTGCGCATAATGTTAATGTTACTATGATGCAACGAAGGATTTGGAGAGCACCGGATGTTACATTTTGAAGATTTCCAGCCAATTCATCAATTAAAAGGAATTATCAATTGGGTATTTGAAGAATTTTCAGAACACTCTTTGCAGATATGAGTATTTGAATCGCGACTATCAGACGCATAATCACTGATAATGTAACTTTTTCTGTACATACAATACCTGTTTTGGTCAAAACATGTCCTAACCCCGCTCTTTAATTAAATGGACTTTCTGGTAAATTCCTCGTCGGTTCACTTTCATTTTTCGCCCCCTAATATGAAAAACCTGACTACGCCACTGGATACTTATTTGCGCCAAGCCGTTTGAAGCTATGTGTGTTTCGGACCAAGATAAAGATAGTTTTAGCCCTGTTAACTCAACACCAAGTCATAAATAAATATTCATTCTCGTTCCATGAACGATTGCATCTATTAGAATTTGGCTAAACATTATGCACACATTATCCATGTGCGCATGGGTTCGAGTTTAATGCTATAAAAACATTTATGTTCAAATATCACAAATAATATAGTCAATCGGACACGGTGAATGTATGTGATAATTTAATATGTTGAAATTATTAGAAGTATTTACACTTTCACCGTGTCATCTCTTTTTAATGTTAGTTTTGTATCACGCAACAGCCACTACAAAGGCCATGCTGTTGTCGCAAGAAACTACCAATGCCAATACTAATCACCGCGATTTTCAAACATACAGGTGCTATGAAACACACATAGTATCAGTTCTTAACGACATTTCAATAGAGATTATTATCCCTGCACTAGAAAATCTTTGGTCAGGTATAGATGGGGTGACAGGTGACGTCACACCGGGCAAAACGTGGCTAGTTGCTATTGTTCTTTGCCCGGCAGTTTGCGCGCGCATCATGTTTTGTTTAGGACCCGTGCTTTTAAAAATTGCGCCAAAGCATTATAAAGGGCAATACGGCTTAGCGGACAGTGTTGTGGTCATATGCTGTTCCCCCAAGCGTGTATCGACAGTCCAGTCCCTTCGCCCGTTGCGTTTGTTGATAAACATTGGATGTAAACAACGGTCACCTCATCTATACGAAGAAAATGTAATCGAGTAAAAATAAAGTGGACACGACACGTGACTAAGAGGAGGCGACCATGTTGAGCGCTGAATGCATTACGTCATTTATAAAAAATGTCAGTTATCGAAGACTATTGTCGATCAGGATAACCAGCCGTATTCTATTCCCGATTCTATTCATGCTATTGATGGTTTTGGGATTCATGGTCGATAGAGTTTACGTAATCTTTTTCGATCAGTATCACTTGTCAATATAACTTTTTATTTCCGTTGGTAAAAAATATGTTTAATATGTTGTAGTTCCGAGTCGAACAGTTTATAGGCTGTCTCGAATGTTAAGGATTTAACCAGAGCCTGTTTTCTTTCCATTACTTGTGCTCCCCTCATAATAGTCCTATACTATTGTATAGTGAGGGGTTCATATCCCGGGATTTGTCTCTGTTTCGTTCACCAAACCAGATCAACAGGGGTCACGTGTCCAGTAAATTTGCTCGATTAAATGTTCTCTGTATACCTGACTGCAATAGAAGATATCGGTATCTTCCCAGAAACCATTGTGTCCGATCAATTACCATGTCTAATTAACTTACACTACTTCTGTTGAACAATTTAAGCATTAAAGCATAATGCATTGTGGGAAGGACCTTTTCTTGCTGGCCATACTATTCTACCGGCTATTGTCATCATTTGAGTCAGATAGTTGAATATATCCACATCTACAGAAATACTCACAAAGGATTGGTAATCGATCCATGTCTGTATGGCGCATATAAAGGGTTCAACAAAAGAAAGTATACACTTTGTTTATGTCATTTTGAGTAACATTTAATTTTTGTTTTGACCAAACAGGCTAAATAGGCATTTAGATGAATCTTTTAGGCATAATTTGATACCAAATTTGTCCCCTTATAACAAAGATAAACCATGATTAGCACCATTTAAAGAAAATTAGTCACTTTTCAAAAGTCACATTTTCAATACACTACGCGGGAAGAAAAGACCACATGTTACCTGTCCATAATCAAATAGCCCGCTCACTCAAGCACAGCCCAACGCATCCCCACTGTGTGATCAATATCCACTTCATTCCCGGCCATTCAAAGTGCTACGCACAGGCGGCACAGCATTTTCTTGCGGCTTGCGTGCGTTGAAAATGTGACTTTTGAAAAGTGACCAATTTTCTTTAAATGGTGCTAATCATGGTTTATCTTTGTTGTTAGGGGGCAAATTTGGTATTAAATGATGCCTAAAAGATTCATCTAAATGCCTATCTAGCCTGTTTGGTCAAAACAAAAATTGAATGTTACTCAAAATGACATAATTAAAGTGTATACTTTCTTTTGTTGAACCCTTTACATGTATGATATGTTTAACGGTTCAAAGCGGGCATTTCAAAAGTGTATTTCACACACAGGTGCCCACACAGGTGCAGTGAAGCTAGCGGGTTTTAGACTGAAAAAATCCCAACCTTCCCACAATGCTTTATATTTTTATGTTTTGGAGCTTTTAAAAGTAATATTTCCCACTATAGTCTATAACATGAATCGTTAGTGAAAAAAGTTGAGCAGAACTAGACTTTGCAATGGTGTGTTTATTTTACTAACGATTCATGTTTACCCAGTTTATTCTGAACCAGGAATGGGAACAATGTACACAATTATAAGCGTGCACGTTTGATTAGACAGGGTAATGCGACCGGCCACAATGGTTTCTGGGAAGCTCCTCGTATCTTCTCTTCCTGACTGCTATAAACAGAGAGTGGTGATTATGACGTTCTTACCAGATGCCACCACTTCTGCTACTTCTTTCCCAGTCACCTTCGCCATAAATCCAAGGGTCGAAAACACAACAAACCCTGCGAAGAAACTGGTGCCACTGTTAACACACGCCACAATTAAAGCGTCCCTTTGAAATAAAAAAATAGAAAACATTGATACATTCGTTTCAAGAAGATATGTTTTGAGTACTTATTGCTTTGACATAATATAACATGTAATGTGTGCAATTAAGATTGGTTAGGGAGATGGTGGATGGTCCTGTAAAGCATGTAGCCAGCTGGGCTGGTGATACGGCCACGCCCCTACAGGTGACAACAGGCAGCTCCTGATAGATTTAGTTCCCAAATGCCCATCAGACCTCCAGATATTATTATTTTTCTTTAATTTATATTTTGATGTTGTTCTCTATGTTTGGGCTTTTATCTTATTTTATGTCACTTTCATTGGCATTTTTAACATCTGCCCATTTGTGTTTCTTGTTTTAGGCCTATGCATATTTTCTGAGTTGCAGTGAACCAATTGATTGGCCTTTCAGAGCTCTCTTTCGAGAGTTATTCAATCACTCTGGTCATGAACCTTGTTAATATCTGTTGGGCTATTGTTCACATTTGCGCCTTATATACAAAAAAAAGAAGATAATTTTGATCACTGTTGTGTAAAATGCGATTATAACAAAACTTTTTGAACATCCGTAATTCTTTATTTAATTTTACAATTATCTTAATTGAACTAACATCTTATGCCGTATATAAATTCAGAATAATTGATTATGATACAAATAAAACAACCCCTATTTCAATTCTGTTTATGTTCGAAATCAAGAAGATTGACGACATTATTGCAGTTTCGAAAAGAAATTTAAGCGTAAAAATTAAACAGCAAGATTTAGAACATTGCAAAGTATACTGGAATATAACATAAATACTATTTTATGTCTAAAAATGAAGAAAAATACGAAGAAAAATATGTTATATCAAGTTTTACGTAATATGTTATCACATTACATAATATTATAAAACAAGTCTCATACGTATGATATCTATATTAACATATGTGTATTATCATTTAACGTAACTTAGGTTTTCCCGGCCAATTTGACAATTTTATCAACCAAATTAGCCCTCCAGTATTCAAATTCGCGCTAAATTGAATGATTATCTAAACGTGTATTTCTATTTCCTTATATCAGCATTCAATTTCATTTACGTGAATTCTATTTCATTTTAACAACTAATTTCATTCTCAAAGTATTTAAATTCATTTTGACGCATTCTATTGAATCATCCCATATAGAAACAATGCATTCAAATTCGCTTGTGTATATGTAGGCCTATACGTGCACATGATTTAATGGTCATAATTACATTTTCAATTTTCATTAAGACGCATTCAATTCAATATTTTGTAGATTCTATTAAAAACCGATGTGTTCAATCATGGACAGTCGACTGTCTTGGTTCAATCAAACCGCATTTGTCTTACTTAGGCTTTTACAGAAAAGAGGCCAAGAGTCATTGTAAAAAGGGTAAAATGGTTATTGAGACGTATAAGGCTGACTCTTGCAGAGGTACGAGGATTTGACCGGATGTAAAAGATGCATACAAAAATGTCTTTAAAAGTGAATAGGCACATACATTTTTAATTACATATCTCATGGTTGTGATATAACCCATTTTCCACTCGTTCATACTGTCTAAAACAACAGTGTATGGGCGACATTCAATGAAAGTAAATTTGAGGCCTATCCTACTTATAAAAATTGTTGGTGGCGGAGACACAATTTAGGAGGGATGAAGACATTTTAATCAAAATGTGGCACTTGGCGTTTTTTGGAGTGAGGGGTGCAGAGGGGCCGTGAAATTTAGGGGGGACAAGTCCCACTAAACATAAACTTTATCAAACGCTATCAAACTTTTGATCTATCAATATGATATATAAAACTAGAGGGCTGTCAACCCTAAAAACATGAAATTTATCAAGCGCTTAACTTTTGAACTATTAATGTGATGTATATAAAAGTACACATTTTTGGAAAGAAAATAAGTCGGAGAATCAATTTGTAGTACCAAGTTTCACTAAAAATGCTGATTTTTACAATTTTGACCAAGGAATAACTTTTTGTCTCAAAATTTGCTGCAAACGTAGCAAATTCAGTTTTTAATTGAAAAACAATGCTGAAATTGCACCAAAATCATCTAAAGAAACTTTCCTAGTAAGGAATTTTTTGTTTTGACATAAACATGTTAAGCTTTTAAAATATTGACCAAAAAGTAGCAAAAATGTGATGGATTATATCCGACTCATTTCGTTTCCAAAAATGTATACTTTTATGAATATACATCACATTAATAGTTCAAAAGTTACAGCGCTTGATAAATGTTATTGTTTTTAGGGTTGACAGCCCTCTACATATTGAAAATGGTCATAACAAAACCTTCAAAACTTACTTAAAAATTAACAATATCTCCAAGACCCAGAAATGTCAGTTAGAACCTTATAATTCAATGGTGACGAATTTTCCTGCGATTTATGACGTCGTAGCTTCCCAACAAAATCATATAACAGAATGTCATGCACTTACTTATATACATTATTGTGAAATTTGTTGTAGCTTCCCAGCGCGATAAGACTTCCCAAGCCAATACCGTAGGAAAAGAATATTTGCGTAGCGGCATCGATCCAGACCTAATAAACGAGATCAAATACATTGAAATAGTATGTTTCCGTTGCAGTGCAAGTATTTGCAAAGCATAAGTACAGTCATATGTATAATACTTAACACTTTCCACGCTGCAGGCGTCTGCAGACGACATTCCAAAATGTCACAAAATGTTTCAAAAATGTCAAAAATATTCAATGTCATTACTTATATTTGGAATCACCATAAGAAATGCATTGAAATAAATACAAACATTTCTAGTATTGGTTCAGTATGTTTCCATGGTTTCAGTGCAAGTATTTGCAAGCATAAGTACAGTCATATGTATAATACTTAACACTTTCCACGCTGCAGGCGTCTGCAGACGACATTCCAAAATGTCACAAAATGTTTCAAAAATGTCAAAAGTATTCAATGTCATTACTTATATTTGGAATCACCATAAGAAATGCATTGAAATAAATACAAACATTTCTAGTATTGGTTCAGTATGTTTCCATGGTTTCAGTGCAAGTATTTGCAAGCATAAGTACAGTTATATGTATAATACTTAACACTTTCCACGCGGCAGGTGTCTGCAGACGACATTCCAAAATGTCACAAAATGTTTCAAATATGTCAAAAATATTCAATATCATTACCATATTTGGAATCATCATGAGAAATGCATTGAAATAAATACAAACATTTCTAGTATTGGTTCAGTAATCCTTGAAATAGACTTTGAACGTTGCCAAGGTTTCTCAAAAATCTATTTTGAATATGGTAAAACTAAAAGCCGCATTAAAAGTGTTTTAAAAGAGGCGTCCAGCAAGCACACCATCGTGCATTATATGTTAGAAAAATGATTATCGAGCCCAAATTGCGTAGTTATATAGAACAAAACATGATACTTATCATAAAAACGTATAAAAACTGCCATCTCTCAACATGCATTTTTTTAAATTCGCGGCGATCGAAATTCCCGGTATCAATGAAGTCATGATTTATACAATGCACTTTCGGAAATTTGAGTATCAATAACCATTATTCGATTTTATGATAAGTAGGCCTATCATGTTTTATTCTATATAATTACGCGATTTGGGCTCGATAATTACGTTTCTAACATATAATGCACAATGTTGTGCTTGCTGGACACCTCCTTTAAATATTATCCATAGACAGAAGCGGAATAATTCTTTTGATCAAACAACTCCGAAACAACATTTGCTAAATTGTTACTCCATGATAAGCTTCTCCCAGTTCCATGGGACTAAAGTACAGTTGAATATTCAAGTATTCATTTCAATGCTGCGATATGTTTAATATTTGCAACGAAAAAAACAACAATGAAAAACTTGTAAAAATGAACCACGTTATTATTACAAACAAACGTGCCCTTACTGTTGACTTTTTCGATGACGCAACAGTTACGAATTTTACAAAAATGGGATAATAAAATTTGTGACAGTGAATGGCTTCAAAAAGGGCATTGTTATTTGTACGTATAGAGTGATGCAAAATTATACAATGCCGGCACTTTAAATGTCAAGAGTGAAATATCTTTCTTTTTTTCTGGAGCCCATACCGATTTTGCAGCTCCATCCAGATACCTCAATCGTTTTTAATCAGTCACTTACATCTGCTTCTGTCAACTTTGAAAAATCAGGTTTTAGGTAGAAGACGATTCCATCTGCAGCGCCATCTAACGTCACCCCGCGGATGAATAGACAGAACAACATGCAATAGGGATAGATGGCGGTAAAGTAGACAATCTGGAATGAAGAAGGAAACATACAAATACGATTTGTTAGTAAAGCCGATATATGATTATGAGATAATCATCGATATGATTATGATGAGATGATTATGTGAGAAAATCATCATCCGATGGTAATATTATTTAATGACTTTCTTTGGCTGATTTACTTGATTTATTGCACCACGCCTGTGTATTTTAATGTACTAGCATGGTATTAGTGGGGACTTTAAAAACGTAATTATTACAGTTGTTGCTGTTTTCTTGTGTTAATGTTCATAAATGAATAATGTTCATATTGTTTGCTGGTCGAACGAGTGAATTCCATAGGAAATTAACGAAATAAGCTAAAAGTATTCTGACAGAAAATGTTCAAAGTTTACTCATACGCAAGTTTATTTAGATTCAATTAAATTGGATAATTTTCTGGGTGGAAAGAAGCCCAAAGTCTTACTTTTGAAAGTTGTTGTGTTGAGAAATTCACACTTTAACTTCTATTTGTCATTGGAATTAGTACTATTTCAAATTTGGTTAAAAACAAAAGTTCAAAATTCGAAAAAAGTCACAATATATTATCCCTGGATCAGATTTTAGTTTTAAAACTTAGGCCAATGTGGCTGAAAGTCACCGCGTGTGTCAATTCATGTTGCTAGATTGTAGACAGACTGCCTGAGGGTATTCCCAGCGTGCGGTCAATTTGATGAATTAAACAATTCTTGGGTGGAATTTTGTAGCCCAACACGCGACTTTTCAATGTTCTTGCGTTAAGAAACTCAATGTTCGAACTTATATTTGTTTAAAAACTGGTGTAATAATGTCAGATTTTGTCAAATATAAAGTTCAAATTAAAAAAACAAAACAATTATATATCAGATTTTAGTTTAAAATGTAGCCCAATGGGGCTAAAGACCGACATACTATGCCAATAGCAGGAGTGTTTCAGCGTGGTTACAGCGAGTGCCTTTTCGGGTCGTCTAGACAGTTGGTCCAGAGTGTATCACCCCCATTCACACCATGTTCACACCATGTTCACACACAAATACTAGCATGATAGCCAATTCAATATGTCAGCCCCTGTGTCAGGCCATGGTCAGACAATATCTGAAACTTGGCTCAAACTATACTGGACGATGGAACGTAATGATTATTTAATTTCGTCACTATATTTGGAGTCACTATTGGAAATGCATTAAAGTAAGGACAAACATGCCTAGTATTGGTTCAGTAATAATAATAATAATAATAATAATAATAATAATATCACTAATGATAACATTAAGTAGAAATGATACATGAGATTAACTAACAATAACAATTATGCAAATTTATTCAAATATTCACAAAATTTGCATAATTTGTACGACGGGCTGTCTTTAGTCACTTGTTAGAGACAGCCCGTCGTACAAATATGCAAATTTATTGAATATTTGAATAAAATTGCATAATTAATTAGCTCATGAATAGTAATTTCCTTTGTTATTTATAACGGAATAAAGCGCATTATTAGTTTATGAAAGAAACTACGTTAGGGCGAAATACTATTTTCGCCCTAACGTAATAATGAGTGAATAACAAAAACCTGTTTCGCCCTAAGGTACCTGTTAGCAAGATAATATAATTTATATAGCGCCTAATATCCATTTACAAAGAAATGTTCAATGGCGCTGTAGAGTCAAGTGCTATGCACTGTATGCTTTCGAGAAGAGATGAGTTTTCCTTGAGACAGACATTAAAACTTGGGAAAGGTTTCTGAAAAATCGGTTTTGTATGATTAACTAATAGCCGCGTGAAAAGTGTTAAGAACTGTGCAACCTTTTCTTTATGTCATATTATTATAAGGAACTGTATAATAATAAAGAAGAAAAAATATCTATTTACATTTCACTTCAAATAAATTACAATGAATAAGTTATCAAATAATTATAACGGGCGGAAGCGTATACCAACTTTAATGTTTTACTAATTTCAGCAACGATGTCAACACATACGATTTATTTCAATAATATCAATAATAGGCTATTAATGTTTATAACTCTCCCCTAATTTTTTTATGTCAGGTCACATAGAAAATGTCTTTCACAAATGATATTGAGATAAAGACGAATCCCAGTACAGTATCTGTACAAAAAAAGAATTCTATTATCTTCAACGTCCAAGGACGTCGTTAGAAAACTGTCTGTACATGTACAGACTGGGTGTCACCAAAGACGGTTTCTCACGATAAAATGATTTTTGTCCCCCCTTATTTCATGAATACAGTAGCATAATAGTGGAAATTGATATTTTCTGATGTATTTCAAATAGAAAACAATACATCAAGTTGAACAAAGTATCTCTCTATTGTGTCCGACATATTTTGAAAGGCGGGAAAAACTCATCAAGTACTTAGTAGCTATAGAGCGATTTTGTATCACATTGAACAAAAGGCTATAAGGACAAATTATTGTCTTTTAAAGATGGATGTTCCGATCACTCTGGATGGTTTTTTACCCATCAACATATTTTGATATCAGAATTAACATTATACTGGTATGTAATGAATTAAATTTACCAAATCGACATTAAAATATTCGAAGATCTGTTAAATTGTTAGTGTTAGATTGATTCCGGGTATATCAAACAAAACAGAGGTCCATATCTCTTGTTCACCCTATACATCATCGTGCAGTAATTATGCCATTTTACAAAACGTTTCAGTGTTTTCTTTGGAAGGGCCAATGACTTGCATCGTTTTCATGGAATAGATCAAATTAGTTTTCATAATAAACAGTGTAACACAGAAAATCATATGATATGATTGGTGGCTATACATTTAGCTGAGGAAACTGTCCACCAGCATGACCAAGAGACATCCTGTTGTCATATTCAACGTGTAACAAAAATAATGAACATTGTAAATTCATATTATGTTTTTGCCAAATGCTTTTAGAAAGATGCTTTGTTCGTGAATCTTGAATTTGTCCACAATCGCGCCCATTTGTAACATCCACAGACAACGAAATCTCATATTTTCATATTGTCGTAGATAAGATGAAAATCTATCTTCATTTTTGATGCAACCAAAACATGATTTATATATATATATTATATATTATAATTATATAATATCTATATTTCCATATTTTTATGTACTTGTACTTTTGATTTGGATGTATTTGATGGTGCCTTGGTCATTAAGAAAATAAGAAGAAAAATTACAAGCTGTACAGAGTTTGTGACACAGTATAACACCACTACTCCTGTAAAATGAAGGGATTTCCTCTATTTTTTTCTTAAACTCTGAATTGAGTTGTTATTTTGTTCCAAAACTATACTATATTGAAGTTATAATAGTTCAATAAATCGATCATTTTACACATTTCAAAACTATAATCAATATGTCCTTAGATGATAAAATGGTCCCTGTTTATTGATATAATCCCGAGATATAATGTGTCCCAACTGATCCCCGGTACTATATTTTACTAGTATCATCAATACTGAAACATCTAGTTTATCGCGGCGATACTGTCGCGGCGATACTGTAAAGTCAGTGTTCCAGAATCGCTCGTTACTGGCTCATATAAAACGTTCCAATATTGATATAAAATTGGATAGATTGAGCCTATATGTATTGGTCGAGCTATGAGCTGTTCAAAATATTGGGCGAGACGCAGTCGAGCCCAATATTTATAAACTCATAGCGAGACCAATATATATTGGGCGTAAATCATCCAAATTTATCATTGTTATGTTTTGGATCCAATATCATCCATTATTATGCAGTTCGAATCTTCCGTCCCATACTTGCAATGCATTAGTAAAGACCAATTATTCTGAACATTATGTCACTGGAGTGAACTTGGTCAGACCAAGTTTATTAGAATTTGGTCAGTTTGGTTACCTGCATGAATACACTCTTATAGTAGCAGTCAAAAAATGCAGTAGATTTTGTTTTGTTTTGAATTTTGTCTTTTTGAATTTTTGAAATATTGTGAAATATTTTTAGGATTTTTTTTTTTTTAGTTTTTTTTGTTTGTAAAAATTGCAATTTTTTGAGAATTGTTTGGGATTTTTTTTTAAAAAAATAGGATTTATTTTTATTTTTAGGGATTTTGTTTAGGGATTTTTTTTAGGAAACAAAATTAATTGTCTGTACTTTGGAACAAAAAAATGTTATTGATATTTTTACAATATTATGGTGATTTTTTTTAATTTTTGTTGATTTTTTGTTTAAATTTATTTTTGTCAAGTCAGATTCTCACTGCATAATAATGATAAAATCGGACGGATTTTTTCGCATGATACACAAATATATTGGTCTCGCTATGAGTTTTAAAAATATTGTGCTCGACTGCGTCTCGCACAATATTTTTTAAAACTCATAGCTCGACCAATATCTTTGTGTATCACGCTCAATCCATCCAATTTTATATCATTATTATATTTTGAGGTGTCCAAGTGTGGATAAAATTTTTAAAAACTCATAGCTCGACCAATACATATGGGCTCAATCTATCAAATTTTATACCACACTTGGAAACCTCAAAACATAATAATACCCGAAATTGGAACTGAATCATGTACCAGTAGTGTTATATCACCATGTTCAATACTAATACATTTCGATTTTCCCATATCGCTCGATGTTTTTGAAACAGTGCGATAATACGAGATCTAAAGACATTAAAATAGTGAATTGCTGTAACATCGAAAGTGATCAGACAATAGTGGAAATGGGATATTACCAATGTTAAACCGACCGATAATGAAACATGTATTCAATGAGCAATACTGGAACAAAACGTTCCAGAATCGACCGATACCAAGACTTTACGTGTTCCAGTATCGGGCAATACTGGAACAAAAACATTCTATCGGGCGATACTGGAATACATAAACACGTTTTTTGGTGTTCCAGTATTGCCCGATACTGGAACAATGAAATTGCACTAGTATCTAACGTACACGCCCAAAATAAAGGGTAAAAAAAAAAAAATAGCACAATAGTATGTTGCTTCTACACTTTGGAAACATAAAGCGTACACAAAGAAATCAATGTTCACAAATATCGCACTTAGTGAAACACACGTTTTACAGCAAAAACTGAAAGCATGCATAGAATTGGTAACACTGCACGACTCTCAAGCATACATACATAACATACTTGACACAGCAGATGTGCACCTGGCTTTTTATGCAGGGTCAATGTGAATCTTAAACCTACCCTCCTCAAGTAGGATCAAAGATTAAACGCCTAATCTTTGCCTGGTTATATTATTGTTGTATCCTTGGCGTAAGACAGCACGGAATTAATTTAGCACATAATCCTCTATTGACGGATTAAAGGATTATACAGCTTTATTCCATACAAGGATCGTTACACTAGTGTAACTTAATGTCTTACACCAAGGGTACACCATATTCTTGTTGGATGTGGTGAATTTGACTACTTTATATACACAGCAGTTCAACAAAAATAAGTTCCCCTTTAAATTGTGCCTGATATTTTTAAAATGAGTTACTCCATCGAAACTATTTTTGGCACACATAATGGACATGTTCACAGCAACACTAGAACGGGCTATAACTACGAAGGTGGTGTAAAGCTTGAATGATTTGAATCGAGGAATACCTCAATTCAAAAATTGCTAAATGATGTGTTGCTGCAGTTTAACACCTGTGCGGTGTTCAAGCAAAGACCCAGGTTGAAGCTGCTTAACAATCCTCCTTCAATAGTAAAGGTGTGAACACGTACATTACGTGTGCCAAAAATAGTTTCGATGGAGTAACTCATTTTTAAAATATCAGGCATAATCTAAAGGAGAACATTATTTTTGTTGAACTGTGTATATAATATAGTTAAGCCCACAATTATTCATATCCTTTGAAAAATATGCGTTATTTGCATTTTCTCATATCTATACCAGCTGGAGTGATGGTGAAACTTTCGCTTTACACAAAAGACAGTTAGTTTGGAAGGGTATGAATAATTGCGGGCTTAACTGTATATATGTTAGACATATGCATCTGTGCACTTTATTTCATCATCTCACATATATAACGATAGAAACAACCACTTGTACTAGGTGAATCTTCAACTGATACAAAAAGAAAGGATGAACCTTGACTTATTCCTTTCTGATTGAAAATGAATAAAGGTGAAGGGTTGACGAGGTTCAAGATTCAAATTGACACTACCTGCAAATAGTACTGTTATTGAGGCATAATTGTTTAGGATATCTTCGTGTGCACCGTAAAATAAAAGAACAATTAATGGAAGAATACGGTTCTTTTCACCTAAAGGTGACTGTCTGAATAGCATAAATGCAAAGGCTAGCATGATAACATTAGCTTTGTTTGTCATGGCAACACTAACTTAATTTGGATATATGTCACTCAACTCAAGATAGGGTTTTTCTAAGATGCCAAGTAAAATACGAAACTAATAGCGAAAGACTTTTAGTTGTGTGAACTATTTTACTATCCCGTACAATTGGCCTTTTATTTATGTTGTCAATAAAACACTCCGCTGAGAGAGAACTAGACTAAAGTAGACTGAACTTCCGGTTAGAACTGACATTTTGTGTATAATACGATCATCAACCATGACAGAGAATGTTTACCTTTCCTGTCCATTTGACCCCTTTCCAGATGCAGAAATAGCAGACGACCCAAACGAAGAGCAGAGTAAGGGACAATTCCCAGCGGACTTCGCCGACCTTTTCAATACCGTCTGACTGTTTTAAAATGTAATGTCTGGATTTGGAGACAAACATCAAAGAAAGTGTTAAATCAATTGGTCGAAAATAATATCAAATCTACCCCTCGTCTACGTGACGTCCATCTGATCTGAGTTTTCAAAATGATATTAAAGGTATTAAATTTGCCATTTTTAAGATATACTTTTATAGTGATTTGTTAAGTTAGGTGTTTCTAATCTTTAAAGGTGGGTGACGCGATCTTTTAACATGGTGTTTTCAATTCAATATGAGGGGCATGGAGAGATTGGTGAGAAAAATTAAATTTGGAACAATTAATTGTTTCAATAGATAATGTACGTATAGGAGCCCTGAAACGTAATAGTTTATGGGAAAAGGGTTGAAGTGATGGCGCTAGATAGAAATTCGGGTGAAGCCATATGTGCCGAATTATGCTGATCATTTCGATGTGATCTAATCAAAATTATCAAATTGTGAGAAAAAGTATGATTGACTGCGAATTAAGGTAAATAGTTTTAGATGGTAGTTAGCATTTATACCTAACTTAAGTACTAGTATTCGGCCTACAAAGGTGCAAAAAAAACAATTTCCATGAAAATGTAGGGCACATCCCCATACGTATCTCTCGATGCCCCTTTAAATACAGTCTTATTTCAAAATTTGAGAACACTTATTATTCCATAAGATTCACTTGAATGAATTACTACTTTCGAGGATAATTCCTCAAAGTTTGTGATTGTAATATCTAAAGGAAACATCGTTCAGACTTAATGTTTTGCAGGGATATTGAGATATTATAATAAGCGTCTCAACGGTATCATCTTTTTGAAATCGAGTTTGTAAAAAAGTTATTATATCAAGTCAATATAAAATCATATATTTACTTCCAGAATTCATCTGTTGGTGTGTATGTGAAGTTGGTTTGCATTGAATAATTAGCAGTACAATTCGGCGTATTCCAGTAGTGGTCACAGCTTTCCCAAGGCAAACTAGAAGTGAATGACTTCACGAGGTATAAAATCGCCCAGGCAACTGGCATCACATACCAAGTGTTGAGCCAAAATGACATCACCACGGCGGCGTAACCAACACCTGATGAAGGAAGAAACATAATTGATCATGTTGATTATAATGTCGATAAAATGTTGTCGTGATTGGTTGGAAGTGCGGGCACAACATTATAGATATACACTCAAATGACAATATGACGTCATGAAATAGATTATGCCCGGGGAGCGGCAGACTATGCCCAGGGCATAGTCGTGACAATGACCAAAACATAGTTGTATACCTATAAGTGTGTATGGCAAGTCATAGTGAAAATCGCACTCGTTCTGGTTGACGTCAATAGTACACCTTACGATCATATAATGACCGGCGACCTTCCGATCTTTCACTTTTGTTTTGAGTTGTCGTATATACGTACACAAATTAATGGTAATACTTTTCTGTAAAATGATTGTAAAATTGTGGTTTCAGAGGGCAGTCAAATATATTGCCAGGTGCAAAAGATACATTGTGCTCAATGTTGTCTGGTATGTGCATATTCCTGAAGGGTTTATTCATCACTTTATTGTTTCTTTGCATACGTGATTCAAATTCACCTTGAATCAGTATTGACACTTTGTGCAAAACGCATATTAGGGCATATATTTGCTGGTCAATTAAATCCCCAAGTGTAACTTCTTATAAAGAAACAGTTCTAAAATTATAATATACTATCAAAACATAACGAGGAGAAGCCGAATGCTACGATCAGTAAAGTACACTTAAACATCCCTTAATCAGAACAACGCGTCCTTGTCTTCTCCAATTCATTTTCATGCGTAGAGACATTCAAACTGGAACAAATTGGATGGCATCAAATGTAATACCGGTAGTCTGTTTTACCTCACAGAGCGCTAACACATTGTTTTTACAACATGTTGTTTCCCGTAGACCTCATTTAACTTTATTCCGTCTTCGCTACGGAAACGTTTGCACCTGCTGACGGCTTGCATAATGAACAGGTGTGCGGGTTTTTTCAAACTGGTTATTTAAAGAATCTAGAATGTTTGCGGTCAAAGTACATATCACAGTCTCACTGGTCGTTTCTTCAATTCTTACAAAGTTGCTAGATTGCAGAGCGACTTTGAGGAATATTTTGATAAGATAATGTACGAAATATGAAATAAGGAACGGGTAAAGGAATTGAAATTCAAATTGCTTAAGGAGCGATTTTTTGTTTCAATTTTTCTTCTTTCTTTTTTTCTTCTAAATTTGGTCTCCTTAACCTTAACCCTATTGAATACTACGAATTACTACGGTGCAGTGTGTTTTTGCCACCCGGCCTGGCAGTTTTTCAATAAAATAATGATCCTAGGCTTGGCGAAGTATACTGAGCCAAGTATGGTTGACTTCAATAATTACAGCTCTTACAAAATTCAAAGAGTGACTTCCTTGAATCTCCCCTTAAGTTAAACAAAACCTTTGAGAACTGCGTTTAGACGCGTATTTAGCTGAGGTGTCAACCCTTTTTAGCGCCAAATTTATCAAGCACTGTAACTTTTAAACTATAAATGTGATGTACATAAAAGAATTACATTTTTTTAAATGAAATGAATCAGAGAATCCATTTTTGGTATCAAATTTTACTTAAAATAGTGATTTTTACATTTTTGCCCAAAAATCACTTGTTTGGTGACAAACATTTTCAGACAACCTAACAAAATCTGTTTTTGATTTTAAAAAATCCAAAATTTCAGCAAATCATCTAAAATAAATTATCTAGGATCGGGATGTTTTCTTTGGCTTAAAATGTTTTTAGTTTTTAATCTAAAAATTCACATTTTTTGTACTTTTTGGTCAATATTTCCAAAACTAAAAATGTGTAAGCAAAAAAAAACCACCAGATCCTAGATAATTGACTTTAGATGATTTTGGTGCAATTTTGGAACTTTTAACCAAAAAATGATTTTGTTAGGTTGTCTGAAAACATTTGGCGCCAAAAGAGAGATTTGTTGGCAAAAAATGTAAAAGTCACTATTTTTGTGGAATTTGATACCAAAAATGGATTCTCCGACTCATTTCATTTAAAAAATTGTATAATTTTATGCACATAAGTTTAAAAGTTAAAGTGCTTGATAAATTTCATAAAAGAGCGTTGACCACCTTCCTTAAATATGCACGATAATACGGGCCATGTAATTTTACACAGTACATATTCCAATCAGATGTTGTGTATTAAATAACCATGTCTCCTTGAAAATGAGACTGAACCCACATCTATTACTCAGTCATGGTTTTTTTCAAGAACGAAATAAAGCAGTGCATTGAATGGTGAATAGTCAATAGTAGTCTGAATATTAGGCAAAGTAAAAAAAAACATGTTTAGCGTCCTGCCTTTTTGAAAAAGAGGAAGGAAGAGGCCCTTTTTTATTTTTCCAAAATGGCCGCCCGACACATTTTGTCAAGATAGCTGGCCGGGCTATTTTTCAAGATGGTTGCCTGTTTTTTTCAAAATGACCGCCACTTGGACTCAAGAAATTACATATTGGCTTCTTATGGGCAAGATGAAACAGAAAATGATATCTTGTCCTGAGTTCTGAGACGTAGAGAACCAGTTTATTTCATGGGGCAAACAGCTTTATACAAGGTGTGCTAAAATCAAAAAAGAAGTTTGGGGGTTTTTTTTTCAATTTTTTTTCTTTTTCAAAAAAGTTTTTTTTTTTTCAAAAAAAAAAAAGAAGAAAAATAAGGAGGCGGGCGGGGACGCTAAACATGAGGTTTTTTTTACTTGGCCTTAAAGAAACTAGGTTGGTATTAGCCATGTATAGACATTGTATATATTTTACCTTATTTAAATTAAAAAGGCAATACGAGTACAAAGCACAGATTTGTCACACATCTACCGATATGCGATATAACGTACAACACAACTTTTATTACAAATCAAGTGTTGTTCGCGACGAAAAGCTCCACAATGTAGGCCTACGCCCTAACCCCTCCGATTATATAATCTAGTTATCAAATTTACTAAGAACTTTGACTTTGACTTTGCAATTATGGGGAGGTTTTACCACGCAAACTCCCATTTTAAGGGATTTTTGATACGACGTTCCACGGTATAAACACTTCTTATCTTCACTTTGGTTTCAGTTTGAATTTGAGTCTAATAGTGACAAAATATTGTCACATGCGCAACTAGTGCGTATGATACGTTTTTATAACTAAGTGACTTATGTGTAGACTATCAGAGTATATACACCGCTACCGTTATAACTGCTTTAAGGGATGGCGTCCAGATTCGTACGGATTGAAAACCGTATATCAGAGAGGGTAAACGCACTGGCTGTCCGTTAACAGGAGTTGTTCAATGCGTTCGCTAAGCATGGCTAAACACGTATCGGTTGGTGACTTTTTGGGTGGCGACACAGCCGCACTCTAATAGCATGGGTTTGGGAAAAATTGCAAATTTAGGTCTTTCTAGACATGAGGCCGCGATGTTTTTAGTATATTGTCCACAATTTAATATTATAATTTTTGTTGGGTAGTCATTATTTTGGTGCCAAAAATGGGAGAAATATGGTTATGCCACATCAGAAAACAGGTCGAACGAGGAAAAACGGTGCAGTATTTCGGAAGTTATGATAATTATGATAACTAAAATAAAACGGCAATATACTCGTATATACATTTGTACATCGACAAATTTGATATAGGCCTAGCCCATGTTAAGGGGCTGTACACCTTCAGCATAGCCTCCGTAAACCTGCCGTAACTTCTTCATTATTCATTTAATCTATATAAAAGGGTTCAATGAATCCAACTATGATAATGAAATTGTCCATTTGGGAGAAAATTATAAAAAGCACGTTTTTTTTTACCCATTTTAGGTTCAGCAAAGATAACTCAAAATATATTTTGTCAAATGTTGTCATACTAGTTTTATTATGTTCCTAATACAATTCCCTATGATTTTTTAGTTGTTGTTGAAAATCTTTATCATTTTTTGAATTATCGACCAAAAAGTGCCAAAAAATGTCATTTTTTACCTCCAAAATCATGAAATTTGTTGGCACTTTTTGGCGCTTTTTTGCGAAATGTTGACGCCTACCACGTGGGAAGTGTTAAGGTTGCTTGTACGCTTGTGTGATAGTGTAAACTATTACTTTGGCGACCATCATATAAGTTTTACGAACAAGTCACTTATACGTATGTACCATACGTACTAGTTCTGCAGCGCTGCCTAAATGCATTATTTGTACATGTACGCGTATAAGCATAAAATGTTTCATTACCTTTGAATAGTGGACATACTTTCCAAACGCCGAGACCCCCAAGACTGACAAATTGTCCTAGTGCAGTCTCGAAGAAGAACAGTGGAATGCCGGCGAATATTAACGTCAATAGATATGGGATGAGAAATGCACCTGTGGTAGGAATACAAAAGATAGAGAAATATTGATCAATATCAATAATGAGGCTAAATATGTCAATATAGGCTGCTAAACATGATGCGTGATGGAGATAAGATACTTTCGGCATTATTACAAGGGGCATATAATAAATACCTGTAACTATTGAAAATCTCTGAACCGTGACAATTGTCAGTAAAATAAACTTATGATAAGTCTTACTCTTTTCTCGCAGAAAATTTCGAACATTTTTTATCATTACATTTCAGCAATGTGAATACCGTGATCTCAGGGCACTGGTTAGAGAATTAAATGTTACAATGGCGGGAAATTGGAAAGACAAGTGTATGACATGCATTAAGATACGTGCGTTAACAGTGTTAATATTGGCGCTTGATTTATAATGCTGATTCTAGTCAATTTTCAGTGCCGAGAGACCATGATGTTTATAGTACTGAAATTACATGATAAAAATGACCCACATGCTTGATATTTTCCGTGAGAAAGGGGTAAGACTTACAGTTTAAGTATCATAAGTTTATTTTATTTACACATGTCACGGTTCAGCGATTTTCAATGGTTGCAGGTACTTATTGAATGCCCCTCGTTAATTAACTGATTGTATATTTTTTTGTCTAAGGTAAAGGTAATCCTTGTTAAAGTAAACCACAACAATACCCAGATTATCATTCAAAACTCATTGTAAGGGAGCAGTTCCATTTGTACGCGATAAAAATTACGCGAATGTTCCGGGCCCCGATGAGTTTTTTATCAGGCCCCGATGAGATTTTTATCGCGTACAGTTGCGCGAAGCAAAGGATTATTTATCGAGTAGCGTATTACCGCTTGTTTAAATATAACGAAAGATAAGTGGTCGGTATGTAAATAGAGCTTCGGGCTATTTATTCTAGTTGTAAGGTACAAATTCAGCATTTCATGTATTTAGAGATAATGTTATTGATTATGGATGTTTAACGTAAATTGTATTATCCTCGTGTATTTGCTAAACAATGTCCCACTCTATTTGCTAAACATACCCCAGGGATTAGCAGAGGCCTCGTATCGGGCCCCGATGGCTATTTTATCGGGGCCTGATGACTATTTTATCGCGAATCAACTTGAAAAACATCGGGTCCAAAACATATCAGGCCCCGATACAGTCGCGATAAATTTATCGCGTATAAATGGAACTGCTCCCTAAGGATATAGGCATATTTCCATTCGTAGCCTAGTATAAGTAGTCCCATTAGGCAAAACAAATTTTTATGTTGCCCTCGGCGACCGACCATAAAGTCTAAAGATTAGGTCGCATTTGTTTATATATAAATATTTTTTTAAGATCTAAATGTTACCTAAATTGTCAAAATATTACTATTTTATGGTTGAAATGAATATATTTGCTTGAATACATAGATTTTAAACTATTGTCACCCTAGACATGCTAGAAACATTAGTTAAATTGACATTTTACAAATTGTATTGGCACGAAACCATGACAGCCACGGTCTGTCAGTAATATTTTTCAGCCAAAACAAAAAGAAAAAAGAAAAAAGAAAAAAAGATTTACTTTATGTGCGGAATCAAATATCCCGCTCACTAAGTGTACGCCCAGGGTAGTGTACATGGCTGCACAGTGTGATCGATTGCCCGCCGGATAATCCTGGTTAATAACAGTGTCACACACGGGGTGAACCTCGCACACACCCATTTTCCTCCCGTGTAGTAATTGAAAATGTGATTTTTGAAAAGTGACTAATTTTCTTTAAATGGCGCTAATCATGGTTTATCTTTGTTGCTAGGTGTTATGTTTGGTATCAAAATGTGCCTAAAAGATTCATCAAAATGTCTATCTAGCCTGTTTAGTAAAGAAACAATCAAAAGTTACTTTAATTGATCTAAACAAAGTGTACGACTTTCTTTTGTTGAGCACTTTAGTAGGATTGATATGGCAAATTGTCTTGTTCTCTTATTATTTTATTTTTTTGCTCCACCTTGAAGGTATTGATATATATAGGGCTATCACGATAATGCCAAACCCTATTTCATTACATTTTAATTGTCTTATCCAGCTATAAACTCAGATGTAATTCCACTGTCACGACTCGGTGAAACAGGTCAATATTTCTTGACAGGCTAACCTACTTTTAGGCTCGAAGTAGATATTTTACTACCACTGCACTCTGGCCCCACTGATAGCTAAAAGCATTCAGATGTTTCAGTGAGTGTACAGTTTACAGTTCTAGTCATAACAATAAAAGGTGCGAATGGGTAGCACCAGAGGGGCATTTTGTCTGAACATCTGAGTCACACGCATTGTGTAACTGCGAGTTTATTATAAGTTTGGGGTATAACGGGTAAAGGGAAGAAATCACTTCAAAAGGGAATCATTCTGGCCTCAAAGATTAGATCATTGATCAAAAACCTGTTTAAAACCAGATGTTTGTTTGACTATACCGGAAATGAAAACTCCAACTTAGCTATAGACGTTAGCCATCTCATGGCTGATTAAATTGTTCTTTACTGTAACGTACAATACAGATCTTATTAAATTGTCAAATCATTATCAGTGATTTTTGAAATCAATAAAACTCTTTAAATACTACTCGCTTGTTAAGTACCAAGTATCATTTAGGGATGGCATCCAGATTTGTACGGATTGAAAACCGTAGATCGGAGAGGGTAAACGCACTGGGATAAACGGACAGTTGTGTGTAGATAAACGTAACGCGGTTAAATAATGACCAACCGATACGTGTTTAGCCAAGCTTTATAGCGAACGCATTGAACAACTCCCGTGAACGGACAGCCAGTGCGTTTACCCTCTCCGATCTACGGTTTTCAATCCGTACGAATCTGGATGCCATCCCTTAAAGCAGTTATAATGGTAGCAGTGTGTATCTTTGATGTCATTGAAGAATGTGACACACATTATAAAAAATAAAAACTGGTTTTAATGACGATAAACTCTCATTCAAGACTGAGACTGAAAGATTATGTTCTGCTCCATGTTCAATACTGACTGTGTTCTATTATTGTATAGTAGTGTAATGTCGCCAGTTCGATCCGGTTAAGGGAATTACAATTTTAACTTACTGTACACAGGATCCATTTTCAAGGTTGCATATGCGTTCATTTATGTGCACTATGAATCCCGTTATGTATGCGTTCCTGTTACAGTACCTCTCTGATCATGCTGATAGGTAGATCAAGGTAAACAAACTGCCGAGAACCTCCCGAGCATTCTGAATTACTTCGTAATCATATGGGTATTCAACTCTCCAATATTTTCCTCCAATCATTTCCGCCCGATCAATTCCTCTTATTAATTTCATTATTAAACATTTGAGTTACTTTACAAGAGAAACATGGACGGGATGCTAGCTCCCCGGGGACAATTACTGTCAATTTGAAGATAAATCTTATACTAGGCCGATGCTGAGAGAAACTGCGGGAGGCTGGTTTTGGCAACTATACTCATGGCTTGCCGCTGCAAGACATCTTAAAAGACGAGTTTTCCCTCGAGGATCGTGGCACATGACACGATCAATGCACGCTGCTGTCGAGCTATTTGTGTATAGGCCAGAGAGGTAAAGACTTAGACATATCTGAAAGATTTTCTTTGATTAACATTGGGATACCTGTGGGATCTGTGGAGTATGTATAGTGACAGACGTTGCTCATTTTTGTCCCCGGTTTTTGTCCCTTCGTATGCTTAGTGAAGGTTCTTATATAAGTGAATGTGGAATCGCTATCTTCTCCATAATTATTAAACAGCGTGGCACATTGATCACTAAAATATAGGTATAGGTTTAAAAAAAAAAGGTTAAACATTTGTTAAAATATCATCAAAACCAATAAATTAACGGGAAATTATATGTTACGGTTGCTGTATTTTAACGGTAAAATACTGACAGCTGGGACTCCGGTATTATACCATTAAAAATGTGATTTTTTAACAGTGTACCGTAGATTACATAGAGCAAGGTGCTATACGTCCGATTTGAAAATCAGTTGTTCAGAAAAGGGGCTATATTAATGTATGTATATATGTGTTTGTATTTGGGTGTGTTATTGTTTTCTGAGCGATGAAAGATCTCGTCCAAAAACATATAATTCCTTTCATAAAAAAAACACGTCATGGGTTGCTCCGAATAGAAAATCATAAATGATATCTTTTCCGTGATACTTAAAGGGGCATTAAGAGATGTGGTGGAGGCAGCGCCCTCAATTACAAAAATATATGATAAAAACTGGGATTTGTATATTTTTACAATTGTATTACATGTATGAACTTACACCTATAAGGATTAAGAAAGAACAGCCCTCTTTGTACAACAAAACGTCGATTCAAAAATTCTGGTAGAGCCGCAACCAGCATTTTACATGGTTAAGGGTGGTATTCCAACATATTTAAAACATTGTTTTAATCAAGTTTTGCTGGGTTTTTTTAAGTAGAAACAACAATAATGGCAATTGCTACTGTTCATCTTGAATTCTGAAGTAAATTAATTCAAATCAAAAAAATCAACATGACATTTTGTCCCTTTAAATCGGGACTTTAAATTCCCTCCTCTACGAATTTCGTTTTAAACGTATATATTGATTCATTTAATTGCAACAATTCAGCCTTCCTGTACCAGCATTGCTAATGACAGGCTACATCATATTGGTCAAGGACCAATTGATTGCTCTTGGAAAATCTCGTGAGGATTTACGATATCGACCATCAACATCTGCCTGCCCGTATAAATCGGACCAATGAGAGGTACGCTTATCAGACAATCTCGCTGAATGCTTGATGCTTGTTACAAAGCGAGTTGATGTCTTATAGAATGCTTGGCTTAGCTTCGTCCCATAAGGGGTACCGTTAACTTTTGTACGACAATATTGTTTTCTGTTTTCAACCTTGACATTATAGAGATAAAAAAGAAATACATCTATCTTATTTACATGATGATTTTGAACCATTGCTATAAATGGTAATAAACGTAGATATTTGGAAAAATATTATTTTCAAATCTTGAGTTTTATGATCCTTCAAGTTTGAAAGAAGAACGCATCGCCATAACTTTAAAAGTATCCATTCGATTTTTTGAATAAGGTATCCGAACTGCGGAGAAGAAATTTGCTCATTTAATGTAGGCCTATATCTCAAATTTTTGGTACCGGTTATCTGTTTTGAATAAGCTAACATCAAAGCACCTGGTCAGGGACTTTTTCTGTTAGGTGTATACTACCTCCCTTTGGTCCATGAAAGATGAAAATTAAACCAATGCAGTGTTTTATCCAAATACTTTTAAATGACTCAAGTTCAAATAAATAATTTACTCTTCGTATATGAGTTTTAATGTTGTTATACATTTCTATTAACTCTTCTGTTTGCTTCAGTATGCACCATTCACGCCTGTATAAGGACCGGCCATCTAGAAACTAGCTTTTAACCGACCTTGATTTCACAGCTGAGTATGTACATGTACACATCTGCAATTTATAAAGACCTTTAAGGGATGTCAATAAGCACATAATAGGGAGCTGGTCTATGAAACAACCTACACCCCTTGTAATGTATGTATCACTGAGCATGACTGCACACAAAATGGCATGTGTTCTGCTAACGCGGTAGATTCAAATGCACGTTCCCTGTGATTATGCCTGGTGAATCATTTGTTTGCATACACATAAAGCTGAGAGGACGTTTAGAATGCATATTCATAGCTAAATTACATGCAATTTAAAAACAAAAACAAAACCATAAAAAGTTCTCATACCATTTTGTTTTGTATGTCTTACGCTTTAATTTGGTAGGTCACAAACCCATATTAAAGGTATGGTTATATTTAAATAATTTATAGAATATTGGTAGTAAATTATGCAAATTATACCATTTTTTTATAGATAGTAAATACAAAGAAATGTTACATTTTTCTCTACAAAAATGTCGGGAATAAGTTAATGCTAATTAAATATGTAAATTATATGCAAATGAGGTTAATTTACTGATTTTTCTAATTAAGTTGTTTGAGTTAAGGCTTCTATTATCATGTATTCATTACTTCATGAATAATCCCGATAGCTGCGTACCAAGTGCGTTCCAATCAAATTAATCGTTAGATGAGAACGCGCACGCCGAGCGCGGGTTACTAATAATTGCCCGAAAGTACTGCGCCAAAGTGTTCCATTGTTTTGCTCACTGACCGACCAATCAAATTAACGCCTCACGCCCCTAAACTGAATATTCAATGAGTTATGAGGACACACGATTAAAGCTTATTTCTGATTGGTTGAATGATAAAAATGTTAATGAGGGGATGACCCGACTTGGACTGTTTCAATAACTAAGAAGGGGTGGACAAAATAAACAGAAAACTAATTAATTATTAGCAAGATTATATCGGTACAAAACAACGATTTGGATAAAATATGCATCTTTTTCAGTAATGAATGAGAATAATGACTGCTTAACAACTTTTTTCGTGAATTTGTTTTGAAATCCTCGGGTTTTCTTCTGGTCATTCGGAATTGTCCCTCGGGGCTGCGCCCCTCGGGACAATTCCTCAGACCAGAACAAAAACCTAATTCACGAAAACAGTTGTTACGCAGTCATTATTCTATAATCACCAAACTTGACTTCATTGAATGAAGGGTGGCGTTTTACAGTCATTTAAGTGACTTTGATATAATGGCATGTTGCACTGTAGTATACTTATCAATTTTGAATTGTATCCGTTAGTAACCGTTCATCGCATTCGGTTTATAACGTAACCTCGTACGCATACTTAAGCCTTGAATATTCGTGAACAAACCCATGTCCGGCATCGTATGGTACGCGAAATAAATCACTGATAAAAGTTCAGTGCAAATCTCCCCTTGATTTATTTAAAACAAGATAGGAGCTATGAACTAAAGTTCTACTACTAGAGGTTTAAGAATTATACGAGTACACATAACAGCATACGATAGATATAGATGGTGGCAAAGATCTTGGTTAGTTATCTAAATTGAAACACATCTCGCCGTTGAACCCCGGGGTTGAACCACACGAACACCGGGATTCATACACACTTTCTAGGAAGTTTGAAAAATGAATGAGCCGAGAATAAAACGTAGAATGTCAAAAGTATGATCATCTGATGATATTTCAGTTCAACTAAGGCAGGTGCAATGCATCCTCCACCCATCTCATTATTATACGGTCGGTCAACCACGTACTACTAATGCAATCACTCAGTTTGTCTGTCTGAACGCACGCGTTCCAGGTTCACTGTCACTGTCAGATACTATAGTGGAATGTTGACACTGACATCTCTCTGTGCAGTCAAATCCGTTTGAAACCACTGTGAGATGAAATTGAAAATATTATATTTTCTTCCCCTCTATTACTATTGGAATTTTATATTGTTAGAACCTCTTTTCAAATAATTTAAACTTTCGTCTTCAAAGTCTCCCACCATCAGCTGTCTGTATACCATTCGTTGTTGAGGCCTCTCCCTAATTTCCCCATGTTGTATGGAAATCTTAGCCCAATTTTGGCTAAATATCGTTGATTTCGTAACGCAAAATATCGAAGCATACGGTATAACAATGCTTGTAAACGTTTCTGCATTTCAAGCTTACTACATATCGGATTATTAACACTTTCCACGCGGGACGAAATTTCAAAAATTTCACAAAATGTTTCAAAAATGTCAACATTATTGAATTTCATTACCATATTTAATTACACTAAGTGAAATGCATTGAAATAAGTACAAACATGCCTAGCATTGGTTCAGTAATCCTTGAGTTAGACTATGAAAATTGGGAACGGTTTCTAATAGCCGCGTGGAAAGTGTTAAAGCTCCGGTAAAAAAAACCAATACAAAATATCCTTAGCTTGATATTGAACTACAATTTCACACATACTTGAGTTTATCGACTGGAACAATTCAATAATAAGGTTACTATTGATATTTCCTATACACGCAAGCTTTAGGATGATAATATACCAGGTATGTTGAAATATGTATTAGAAGTAAAACTGTGGCTAATTGATTCATGCGGTCAGTTAAAAGGGTTCTTTAATTCAAAATGCTTAAACCCAGCTTCCCTTTACTTCTCAGCACTGATTTTAAACATAAACATTTACACAATATTCTCAATGGATATCGTGAGATATGTCGAAAGGCCCTGTCACACCATAGCGTATGGCCTGAACGTGGCCTGAACGTATGCCGACGTATTCAAAACATAGCTCGAAAATTGTAAGAGTCCAAGAACGTCCAACTTCTCAACGAATTGCGTAGGAAAAGTCGACATCGGTGATGGAATGGACGTATCCATAGCGTATCCATAGCGTATTGAACGTATACATAGCGTATGACTAACATATTGATAGCGTATCACTAACTTAATAATGTGTAACAAACTTATTACAGCGTATCACAGCGTATGCGAGCGTATGACCAACGTATGCTTAACGTATTCGTATCGTATGTCTGCCGTGTTCGACGTATCCTCAGCGTATCTTCGGCGTACAATGAACACGTGACTTATGCCGCTACAGAAATTGAGTTTCGTAGTGTTGCCAGTTCAAGTAAACGCAGCCTAGATGATAACTATTAAAATATCTAGAAGGATAAAGTCCATCCTATTACTTACGAGTAACGTACCTCTAACGTATGTCAGCGTATGTCAACGTATGTCTAACGTATGTAAACGTATGCCTAACGTACCACGAACCTATCGGAAACTTATGCAGAATGTATTAAGCACACGTTGAGTACGTCGAGAAATTTTAAACAAGCTCAATAATTTTTCGCGGGTTCGACGTGTTCCAAATTTTCACAGCGTATCACAGCTTGCTCTTAACGTTAACGACGTATCCCCAGCTTACCCCTAACTTATATCAGCGTACACCAACATACACCAACGTACACCAACGTATTTTTCGATATTTATATTTTCCCTAACATTGGTATGCCATTTGAACTTCCAGTGATACATTTGCAAATATATCATCTACTGTGTTTCGATGTTTTTTTGTAAGTTTTTTTTTTGTCTGTTGGGCATCACCTGATGATTAATTCTGTTTTTTCTTTATTGTATAGCGTCCTCAACGATCGTTGAATTTTGGATTATGTTTACCTTTGTTCTCTGTCTGTACGTTAGGCCCACAAAAAAAAAGTTGACTTGCCCTTTCAGGGTCAAAGTCAGGGTCGGACGGCCGGATTTTTTTTGATTTTTTTTTTGTTGAAAATTTTTGAAAATTTACTGCACAAAAACACCTTTTAAAGATGATTTTTTTTTTGATTTTTTTGTTGTTGATTTTTTTTTAAAAAAATGAATAAATAAAATAAAAATAGCGACCCTAGATTTTCGAAAATTCGGGTCGGTCGGAAAGGGCAAGTCAACTCTTTTTCTTTGGCCTTAATGGAAATCTCAGTGAAATTGACGTTGAATTAATTTCATTATAAAGCCTATTTATCACTCACAAAATCCAGCTGCTTTCGTCAACAAGATGACCCTTTTGCTAATTACCCAACGGGCATCACTTCAATATAGTTCCGTGTGCTAAAACTCCTGTGATAATTTGTTCAGATATACTCTATCAAATAAGATGAATTAACTGGTTAGTACATGTAGTATGAGACATTATGTTTGACACAGTTATTGCAAGCCCCGAGAGAAGACTTCGTTAGCATTTTAATTTTGTTTAATCATAAATATTATATACAATATACGAAACTAGTCCCAGTGTAGTAAATATTAGATTGCTTTCTACGCCGAGTTTTTCCTCGTTATAGTTATGAGTTAAGGCCTTTCAAAATATATCAGTTGTTTAAATCGAAGGAGTTTGATTTCACTGTCATCTATAAGTAACGACGCTTTTTAAACCGATATTCATAGTCACCTTCGAAGTGTCACGTATTATCCGATTATCACTATTTCAACTGAATCACGTTTTTGAGTACTGAACCCCGATCGAAATGATCGCCACACAAAGTCTATGGAGTGAACATCACATTACATTCCAGTTGCCTGTAAGGTTTGAGCCAAAGTTTGATCCATCCAACACCATTGACCGCATGCTGGGAGACCTTGAGTGTGGCAGCGGTGGAACTAGAAACAAGCCTAAGGGGCTGCAGTATTGCCACATGACTCCACACATGGTGATTTTCCGCCAGATTTGTTCTAGTTTTAAAACTAAAATCTGCTCTTTGGATAATATAATGTGATTTTTTTCTCTCGAAATTTGAACATTTGTTTTTATAAAATATGATATAGCACTAGTTTTTATGACAAATTGAAATTAAAGTTGGAATTTGATATCACAAGAACATTTCCAAAAGTAGTATATATGGCTTCTAGTTACACCAACACTAAAGAGCCTTGAGCTAAAAAAAATAAATCAGACAAATGGTGTAGGAGGGGATGATTTATTACCCTGGATATGTCATCAAAGACGTGGTCAAGAAAGTTGGATTTTATACAGGGCACGGAACCGTAATGCACATCAAAAGGTGCGTGTTCCAGTTACCAAGGGGTTATAATTACTTCGATATTGAATTCCGATTAGGGCGAAACAAAGCGATGATGGGCAGGGTCATGTGCCCCCTCTCGCAAAATCATTACCCTCCCTACAATGTGTTGCAGGTAGAATTCAGTACATGCGTTTGATTGGACGCTTCGATTTGTTGCTGCCTTTTACCTTACCGAGTTGGATGCCTGTTTTTCGCAGTCGCAGTACATAAGCGCGCTCAAAAGCAGCGTATCGCAAAGAAAACAGAAGTAAACAACTTGCTGATTCTTTTATTTCATAAATGGGTAGGATTTTTAATGTTAACTTGTTGCATATAGATTGAATTATGGAAATATATTTTACCTGACAAATCATTTTAGAATGAGATATAATTATGATAGGCTACTATGCATATGAAACTAGGACTTGGCCATCCATAATATCATACCATAGTCCGGCAACCAGCGCAGTATTATGTCGCTCACTATAGGCTCGGTTGATTGCGTCATCGAACACCGTCCACGTATGCGCTGGGAGATGCCGTGGTATTTTGTGGTATTTGGTAGGGTTAGGGTTAAAGAGGGGTGTGGACACTCAGCATAGCCTCCGTAAACTGCTGTAACTCCTTCATTATTCATGTAATCTATATATTATAAGAGTATACATTTTCTTGAAGAAAAGGGTTCAATGAATCCAACCATGAATATGAAATTGACCATTTTGTAAAAATTATAAAAAACATGTTTTTGACCCATTTAAGGTTTTGCAAAGATAACTCCAAATATTTTGTCAAATTTTGTCATACTGTTTTTTAATTATAATCCTAATACAATTCCCTAGGAAGATTTTTTGTTGTTTTGAAAATCTTTATTATTTTTGGAATTATTGACCAAAAAGTGCCAAAAATGTGATTTTCATAATTTTGGAGGTAAAAAATCACATTTTTGGCACTTTTTGGTCGATATTTCAAAAAATAAATAAGATATTAAAAAAAAAGCCTTCCTAGGGAATTGCATTCGGATTATGATAACTATAGTATGCCAAATTTTGACAATATATTTTTGAGCTATCTTTGCAAAACCTAAAATGGGTCAAAAAATATGTTTTTTATAATTTTCTCCAAAATGGTCAATTTCATGATCATGGTTGGATTCATTGAACCCTTTCTGAATTTTTAAAAAATTCTTTTATATACTTTAAATGAATAATAAAGGAGTTACAGCAGTTTTACGGAGGCTATATGCTGAGGGTCCACACCCCCTTAATGACTCCATGTCATTCAAATTCAAGTCAAGTCAAGTCAAGTCATTGCCCTAAAAAGCATTGCCGAGTCAGGTCACTTCAAGTCAATGTTATGTTCTATTGGACCATTTATTTAAGGGAAATCATCAAGTAAAAATCTCAGATTTATATTCACAACAACAAGGAGCATGACATTTAAAGGAATAAAGTTATTTTCAATTCAATTCAATTCAATATTGAATTGACTTAGATTGAATTAATTTGAATTGAATTATATTGAAATATTGAAATAAAATTAACTCAATTCAATTCAATTTAATTCAATCTAACTCAATTCAATTCAATTCAGTGAAATAGGGAGACCATTTGACACACGAAACATTTAATAAAAGGAAGATAACTTGTTTCATTTATTACGCGCAATTGGCGGAAAGAGCAATTTCTTAATTCTATTTTCTACCATTTTGAAATTAACCTAATTTTCTCGTGAAATTGTCGTTAAGCAAGTGAGTATCCACGCTCTGTTTAAAGGAGTATATACCGTAGGTAATTGATGGTTAGGCACATCTTTTCTCCGTGAACGGCCTCACATCGACATAGCTGATACAGCCGTATCATATTTCCTGTTATAAAGTATTCACGGTTTATTCCTCAGCATACCTCCTCCTCCTCTTAAAAAAGGAAGTATTAAGACTGTATCCGAGATTTAAAACGTCGTTTGATCGTGTAATAGTGCCTTCTTTATAGGATTGCCCGTTGGCTAATAGCGATAAAGATACTAGTTATATAATGGTATAACATCTTCAGTATTACTGCGTTGTGAGCGCGTATAGTAGACCAATATAGATGGTAAATGCTCATAGGTAAAAATGTTATGGCTGAAATATGATCCCTGTATGCCTTTCAGCATTTATGCTCATTCAACATCACAATTCGTTTAAATGCGGAAGAGTTTTTCTTTTTCTTTTTTGCACAATAAAGAATGTACTGCAATGGTGTTTCCTGCAAATTGTTTAACAACCATCCATGTGATATATATTGGTAAAACTAGTTGGTCTATAAATATGTTCACGAAATAACAAGCCTCTTTCGGTGGTAGCCGTTGTAATGTTGTTCATGCAATTCACAATTGTTATTCAGTAGAATGTTACGGTGCGTTTCATCTTTCCCGGCATTTTTCCTGCCTGTTAGTGCACGTTGAGCCAGTTAGCCGAAGCATAATATCTTGGGGAAGTCCTTACAATGTTGTGGATGTATTTAAATAATAATATCCTTCATATAATTGATCATGTTCCTTAAGGGCATTAATTGAGAAGAATATTAGTCAAAGCTTTTTTAATACGAGCGTACATATAATTACTATACATTCTAAATCCTAACATTTTCCAAGCGGCAGTCGTCTGTTCCAAAATTTCACAAAGTGTTTAAAAATGTCAACATTATTGAATTTCATCTTATTTGGAATCACTATGAGAAATGGATTAAAATAAGTACAAACATGCCTAGTATTGGTTCAGTAATTCTTGAGATGACGTTGAAAGTTAGGAAAGGTTTCTGACAAATCTGTTTTGATAATGTAAACTAAACAAGTCAAAAGAAATAATTCCCCCCCCCCCCCCTGGGAAATGTGCATTTATGGAAAACAGTTAGGCTCCTTAACCTGTTACAAATTGTAAAATGTAGACTGAAATGTTACACATTTAATGTGCAATAAAGTTTCACTCAACAGTTAACCCTCGCCTTGAAATGCTGCCATCTATTAAATTTGATGACCAATAAAAAATGACACTTTCTTGCATAGGGATTGGACAAATTGATGAAATTTTAAATCCATGAAAAATTGAAACACATGAATAAACTTTCTTCCAATGGTTGTCACCTGTTTTGATAAAAATGTGAAGGACCTGTTCATGGTTGAATGAATAACATCAATTGAAAGTGTTTATAATCCCTTGGAGTACACTTCAATTTGTCAAATCCCTATGCAAGAAAGTGTCATTTTCTATCGGTCATCAAACGGCAGCATTTCAAGGCGAAGGTTAACTGTTGGGTGAAACTTTATTGCACATTAAATGTGTAACATTTCAGTCTCAGGGGGAGGGCTTATTTCTTTTGACCTGTTTAATAACCGCGTGGGAAGTATTAAACATCTTCGTTTGTGGAACAGATCCATTGATCATGTGACAGGGTGTTAGTTAGTTAAAAATTCTTGTCAGACATGTGGAATTAAGAGTCTGTGTATTACATTCTCAGTTAATCATATTAGCTTCATGTTCAATATCACAGATCATATACATGTACACAGTCCACTCTAATAAATAATATTGGGAGTTTTAACGTAAGATGAAATGACCTCTTTTACCAGGCAAAAATATAAAAGCTATTAGTTTTAGAAAAAACGATATTTTACTACTCCTCCGCACAGACAGACAACCTATTTCCGGGAAATGGGCTAATGAAAATATAAGGGGATGTAAGTATGCCTGAGCACTCCTCGCTCGCCTGTATAAACATTGTGGACTCAAGGAAACAGATAGTCAAGGAAATGAAATATATAAAATACACTGATGGGTAAATTGAGGAACATTTTGGGAATTTAGATGCCTTAAAAATCTTGCTGGCAATTAGAACTGTAAAAAGATGTGAAAAGATGATTATTAGTCAGCATTGCAAAACTATAGTACGTATGACTCATACGTATAAGTGACTTATACGATAGGCAACAATGTAATAGTTCTGCAGTACTGCCTTATTACGATGACAACGAATTTTGTTTTTCCTTTTACAATAATTTTTGAAAACCTCTGAAACATGCGAATGAAATGAAAATATTCAGAACTTTCGGGTATTTTTGTTGTTGGTTTGGAATAGATACAGAACTCCTATTCTTGCAAATCAAAATACAGCATATTAGTTTTGAACAATAGTAATTAGGGATGGCATCCAGTTTCGTATGGATTGAAAACCGTCGGACGGAGAGGGTGAACGCAATGGGATAAACGGACAGTTGTGTGTAGATGAACGAAAAGCAGTCACAGGACAATTATTGATTGATTGAAGACGTCAATAACGCCTAGAAAGTACAGCGGCACTCGCTTATATGGCTTTGTTACTCAGTCAATAGTAAAGCAAACCAATTATCGGATAACAATAGGCAACTTCTCACCGTTTGTTTGCTTACTTCCCGGTGTCAATTTAGTGTTTCGGGAAATGTGTTTAGCCATGGTCAGCGAACGCAATGAACAACTCCCTAGTACGGACAGCCAGTGCGTTTTGTCAGCTTGACTTCAATATCTTTATGGTGTATAGTTTAATTAATTAAGTTGGGCATGAAAACATGTTACAATTATAATGTACTGTTATTGTGTTTCTATGATTAGCATTACAAAGCTTGAAGATGAAGAATTATGCATGAGACTATGTGAGCTGATGAACGAGTAAAAACTAAATTTCAACTTACGAAAACAATTTTACGATATTAAATTAATGGTTTTTTTCACAATGGCCGTCTATGGTTAATGGGAACTACAAATGCCATAAGCCTATCTCCTGCAAAATGTATATCAAAAGCCATACATTGCCAAGTTACAGTGTACATTTTATCAGTGCGTCTATTTAAGAAAAAATCCAATAGCAAACATTCTGAATTCCCAGCAATCTATCAGTATCTCTGCGTGCTCGGTATGTTTCGGAATCACTTAACCAATAACTTAAGTGAGCATCCAGCTAAGTCCCTTGCGATCAACGCCACCTGTCTAGTAAATCGATACGTCTGCTGTTAAGGGTTGAAGACTGATTTGAGTTGAAGTAAAAATCGTCTCTTTATCATTTTAGTTTACGACGACCAAGTAATGATAGAATGGTCACTTGCGACCATTTTGTGCGAGCGATTACAAATACCACATTATAGCTGTAAATTTAGAACCGCTCGTCCTGAGTTATCGTTGCATATATGTTAAATGTAATTTCTATAATTGAGGAATAGTTTAGTTATAGATAGAAGAAAGTTAGTGTTCAGCATTTAAGGGGACTCAAGGAAGTCACTTTTTGAATTTATTATTGAACTAGACTCAAATGTATATCAAAGTATACATTTTTGGAAAGGAAATAGGTCAGAGAATCAAAATTGTGCGTCAATGTTGACCAAAAATGTTGATTTTTTTTAAAAGAAAATCACAAACAATCCATTTTTGACCCCAAAAAGTTCAACAAAGCTAACAAAAATAATTTTGAGTAAAAAATTCCCAAATTGCTAGATTATGATGTAAAAACACTAACTTAGGGATAATTTTTTTTTTTTAAAAACCTTATCTAATATTTTTTGAAATTTTGACAAAAAAGCGCCAAAAAAGTTTTATTTAATTTGTTAAAAATACCTTTTTGGCGCTTTTTGGTCAAAATTAAAAAAATTATTAGATTAGGTTTTTAAAAAAAAAATCGTCTCTAAGTTAGTGTCTTTACATCATAATATATAGCCTCCTAGTTCATCCACTATCCCACATGGATATTACGTTTATGACTAACTTGTTTGCTCTATTGACGTTCTGTCACAAGTGAATGAACTGGGGGTGTTTTACGAATATTTTAAGTGATCATAATTCTATTCGATGATAAACTTAACAATGGGCATCAATAGTCATATACTTATCTCACAAAATTAAACATCTTTGCACGTGATTACACATTGATGTCTTGAAAATGCATGCATATATATTCAATCAATATTTTATGATAACATCAAACTCTACATCGTACATCATTTATTTCATTTTTCGCTGGTAATTACCACACCACGTAAAAACTATTTATCATACAATCGTTATGTTTGATCAAAATGAATCGGAGTTCACAGTTACCGTTTACCAGGAATCAAAGTTACGTCATTTATGGGAAAACCTATTCTTTTCTTGAATGACCTATTTTTGTGGTGGCATACAATTATAATTATGTTTGGAAAAAACGATTTTTGACTCCACACATACCATGCATACAGACAACCGGTTTCCGGGAAATAGGCTAATGAAAATATTAGGGGATCAATATGTGAATATGTGTTCCTAAGCATTCTTCTCTTAATCTCAGATTGGCTCCCCTTAGCTGCATAATCAGTAAGAATGCGTGTGTTAAATTGAATTACACAAGAATGATAAGGGTGAAAAGTGGTTCTGAATAGAATCTGATTGATTTAACGGACGTTTGAACCTCATTTCAAGATGCAATGTACTTTTAAAAATATGTTGGCCATTCTGCCAACAAAAATATAGTCCTACTATACTCGTATATTTTAAATTTTTAAATTTCACGTTTCGATGTGAGGTTAAATAAAATGAATGAAAGTAGAAAGGCTCGTCGCCCGATGGCATCATCATCATATGCGCAATAAAAATGTTTCGATTTTGAGTTTTTCACTGATAACTTAACACTTTCCTCGCGGCAGGCAGCTGCAGACGACATTCCAAAATGTCACAAAATGTTTAAAAAATGTCAACATTAATGAATTTCATTTCAATATTTTGGATCACCATAAGAAATGCATTGACATAAGTACAAACATGCCTAGTATTGGTTCAGTAATCCTTGAGATAAACTTTGAAAGTTGGGAAAAGGTTGATGACAAATCTGTTTTGTACGGTAAAACTAATAGCCGGGTTGAACGTTTTTTAACAGACCATAAGGTTGAAAGTGTCTTAAAAGATCATAAGGGATACGAAACGACATCTACGATGCGGTACGTGCATGTGGAGAATTTTCGTTGACATGGTTGAGTACAACACAATATATATTTAGTTCACGTAAGGTGTTTTTAACATACTGAATTCATACTGTGTAATAAATCATATACATTCATTATCAATTAAGTATGTAGATTTTCTGCATACCAAATAATAACATTTTCCGATACAATATTTTTAAACTTCCAACTATTGAAGAAAATACTGCAGTCATTGGTAAGGTAACTTACATAACTTTCTGTTCACCCTCTATCTCTTTTAAACACCTGCATTCCCGTATACCCCACATGAATATCGCCATTTTTCAGCTATCTTTTTCACCGTTACTTAATTTGTCAAATTGAAGAGCTAACTCATTAATATATCATGGCGATGAACATCGACTGACAGGTGAATTGATGTGTCTGCTGTCAACGCAAGTATTGTCAAATACTTTTACTCCACGCCACTTAACCTCCCCTTCCCCGAAACGTATGATGAAATGCCTCGCGTGCTATTTGATATAGCGTAAACCTTATAACCATCTCTTACTTTATAGAGGTAAGTGCAACAGGGCTATTGTATTAATCGGCTGCCCTGTGATAAGGCCTAATAAAGAAGAAGTTTGATTGCCCTAAACCGACCGACCCTAAATACATCGCCGACCCTGAATATTTTTTATTATTTTGAAGGAGGAAAAAAACCCACCAATAAAACAATAAAATAAAATAAAAAGATTAAAAACAATATAATAATTGAAAAAAGCGTTAAAAAGTATTAACGTTTCTGACTGTTTGATTTCATTTTCGGCTATTTTAAGTCCCCAAAGCAGGTGATTTCAACAATTACAAAAACAAAAATCCCGACCGACCTACCCTATTTGTTTTTGTCAAGTTAGGCCAATCAAACCATTATTTTTTAGGCCTAATTCAAGTTCATATACATGGTATCTCAGAATGATCTATACCGGGTTTCAAAAATATATTAAAACTATAAAACAAATAGTGTTTCATGCTGGTGGAAATGTTCCCTACTTATTCCGTTCATTGAGACATCTCTTTTTGTTCCGCTGTGGCAAAACATAATCGAAAATCGATGAAAAACGTATTTTCATATTTTGGCTAACCTAATTCATTTTTACAGTTATTCTCTCTAGCACTATACCAGCATTTCAAACATTTAAAATGTTATTAAAAAGTTAATTAAAATGAGAAGAGGGTGCCATAATAATGCGAATAACATTTCAGAAATAATTTAATGTTTTAAAAGGGTTAGTGAATTTATAGATTCTCATAATGGATAATTTCGACAAAAACTTGAAATATACTTCCGTTACAAAAAAGTATGTATTTTCCATCAGAAATGTCCGATTTTCAAAATCTAAAATTCCTAAGAAAGAAGCCGCCCATGGGCGTTTGCGTAAGATATATATGAATACAGTATTGACAATAATGATAAAGTTCATACCTCAGATTGGGCGTTAAGGCAACTGCGATTCATCAGCATTTGATTGGAGTGTTATTTTTGTGAATGTGTTATAGCGTCAACCAGACTACGACATTATCACTGTCGAAACATTTTTACGAGAAACCATTTGGTGATAAAATAAGGCAGTTAACCATCAATGTATTTCTACTAGTCATATGGCAATATTGATCTATCGTAAGAAATATTGAATCACTGTCATAACTGGTTATCTAAACATTTGTGAAAACGACTAATTGAACAAAGAAATTAAAAAAATTAAAACATAACATCTATATTATCGCCTCGTAAATCATCTGAAATACATTAGTTTTAAATATAAAAAGATCATATTGAGAAATTACAGCCCGTGTTGCGTCTCTCTTTTTCATGATTTCATCTGAGCTAATTTTGGAAGAAAATTATTAACAAAAACACACGAAGAAAACTTTCCTTAAATGCATCCGTATTGCCAAAAGAGTAGACATAAATAAAAACTGGCTGCCATTCCCTTGAAGGCTAGACGAAGTTTCATTTTTCTTGAATACAAAACTATAGGTATTGCTCACATCTATGAATATCATCAGATTCAGCTGTACCTGCACTAAGTCTTTTTCACAGTTACTTTAAATGGTAAAATTATAGAGCGAACTCATCAAAATATCATGGCGATGAACATCGACTGACAGGTGAATCGATGTGTCTGTTGTCAACGCAAGTATTATCAAGCACTTTTACTCCACGCCACTTTACCTCCTCCTTCCCCGAATTGCTTGATGTAATGCCTCGCGTGCTATTTGATTTAGCATAAACCTTATAACCATTTTGCATTTTGGTAAATTGTGCTATATACAGGCTATCTTATATAACGGCTGCCATTTGATAGGTTTGTATCTTTACAAGGGTAATTCGTATAGAGTGGCTGCATTATATAACGTGGCAGCTTTTGTAGATGAATGGCCTTTTCACATATCAAAGGTACAAATACGAAAGCTGCCCTGTGTTAAATCAAGATCATACCAAAAATCCAGCATTGGATAGATTAATGTTACACCTTGCAGCTACCTGTGAAGTGGGTGTTATGACAACCATGATTCATCAGGGTTCGATTGGTGTGTTATTTTTTTGTGAAAGGTTTAGGGACATTCATTCTTAAAGGGGCATTAAGAGATGTGGTGGAGGCAGCGCCCTCAATTACAAAAATATATGATACAAACTGAGATTTGTATATTTTTACAATTGTATTACATGTATGAACTAACACCTATAAGGATTAAAAAATCAGCTCTCCTTGTACAACAAAACGTCGATGCTGATCTCCGGCACTTAGATCAGCATTTTACGTCCGACAAAATCCCCCTGCAGTACGCGTGATACATAACGCGAACCATATTTGCATAGAGGGCGTTTTTCAATAAATAGCGATGGTATTGTTTTAATCTAGTTTTGCTGTGTTTTTGTTAGTTGAAACAACAATAATGGCAATTTTTAATGTTCATCTTGAATTCTGAAGTAAATTGTTAAACATTTAAAATTGTCAACACCACTTAATAATGTCCCTTTAAGAAGAACATTATTTCTGTTGAAACATGATGCTACCAGTTGTCGTTTGACGACGAAACAATTTACAATTTATGTAGCCTATCCTTACTTTATGACAATATTGATCTGTAAGAAATGTTGAAAGTCGTCATCACTGGTTATCCAAACACTGGGTGATATTGCTGACAATATGTATCACTAATCAGTCCAGAAATACTTTGGTTTGAATCATCGATATTGCCTACGTGCAGTGAACTGGACATTTACATATTTTGACAACAACAGCTTCAAAGTGCTCTACAAATCGTACGTCCGACCATACCTAGAATACTGTGTCCAAGCCTGGCTGCCCATACTTTAGAAAGAACATCAACACCATGGAAAGCTTAGAATACAAAGGAGAGCAACTATAGACACCTGATATATGAAAACAGGATGAAAAGCCTAGGCATCATATCCATGATATCTCTGGAGAAGCGTAGAATCAGAGGTGACCTCATCGAAACATTCAAGATTTTGAAAGAGCTCGACAAAGTAGACCCATCAGTCTTCTTCACATTGGCCCAAGCAACTCACGCCACGCCACAAGAGGACATCAAATGAAAGTCTACAAGCCCGCGCTTATTAAGAACCTCAACTACATGAGGTGCTTCTTCACGATGAGAGTCATCAACCAGTGGAACGAGCTACCTACAGATGTGGTCAACGCTAAGACAGTAAATACATTTAAAAAATAGAATTGACAAACACTGGAAGAAAATACGATATGGAATCATAAAGGCTAACAGCCTCAACACATTTTTCCATCAAACCTTAAGTGTAAGTGATATGTATATTGTCACTCTATCTAGACCATATATTTGAACTAAAATCACTTGTCATGAAATCCTCGATTTTATTTTAAAATCGTAAGATTTTGTTACATTTCACAGAGAAAAATCAAATCAGTCATTTCAATGAACATTAGTTTAATTAGAAAACCTTTGCTTCTGTATTCCAGGGTTCCAAACTCTAACGTCGTTTATCCCGTCAAAAAATCAAGCTAAGCTTCCATACACCGACCGGGGTTACTTATGTTCTGCTCCAGTATTCCATAAGTATTTTAATAATATATTTTCACAAAAAAAGAGTTAATGGTCGCATCAATCTCAAGCTACTTCCAATATTAAAGAGTACATGCACTTACACATATCTTGCCACCGATCTGAATCAAGTAGCACCCATCCACACGGAAGTACTTAAACGGTTAAGAGGCTGTTCCGTGAAATACAATCTAGTAACACGGGAAATGCTTTTACAAGACCAATAGAAAGTACACGTAGCAAAAACACAAGGGGATGAACAAGTGACATGCGTGTTTACTTTCCGATGTTGAATAAAGCATATACACCCATACAGTACATACTCGTATGAGCCAAGAAGAGATTTCATTGATATTGTTTAGAACAGCTAAAGTAAAGTTCGGATTTTGTGATATTTATTTAACATTTTCACCGGAGTTTTCACATGAGAGTATTTTGACACGGCTTTACACATATTTTGACAACTTAGCCTGCTGAAAGCTGACGATGTTTTGAACTTTGAACTTTCTTACCAAATTCTCTTTTTGTTCAATAGATAAGGTGAAATCACCAGTCGTCTATAAGCAAAAAAGTGGAAACAATTTCATTGAATCCGTATCGGCCTACATTACAGTAGTTTTACTCTTTTATACATTCAATTCATGAGCTTTCATGGGGTAAATGTCCTATATCGATTTCATAAACTGAACCTATTTGGAGCGTATCCAATATAGGTTGAAAGACCTTGGGGCAAGAAGCACCTTAGTTCATTATTTGAGTTACCAGTATTCTTTTGAAGAAAAACAAAAGAAACGAAAAAATTGAAGATAAATTTGACCTGATGGATGATTAAATATTAGTAAAATGACATTGCGTTATCACAATGTCGATATCATTTTCTGACTCAAATAGCTTCAATTCGTTATAGCGACACGAAAGGTTTTTTAAAAAAATCGACTTCGGTACATTTTTGGCTCATGTTTCCAATATTGCTCTACAAAACGTGCTTGTTGTAGAAAATGCGGAACCTGATGATAACAGACGACGAGGACAGAGGTGAATAATACAGGGTGTTCCAAAAGAAAGTATACGTCACGGACATACAATTGGACTTTTTAATTCTTACTTTGCTAGTATCTTCACTTCTTTACAAACTTTATCCGATATCGGGTGTGAATTTTAAATAAGCATATCATACTGGCCCTTGCACTATCATATTGTACTTATACTCAGTTTATATACCTTTCTTTGAAATATAATATTAATATTTCCGTGCGGATAACAGTCTTAAGTATGTATTGATACGAGTATCTTTGTGACCTTATACGATTTTTTCGTAACAAAAGTGCAAATGATGCGTATCGTATATCCAAGCAAATGGATTTCATAACAAGGATTTATTTCTTCAGGAGATACGAGACATGGACAACGCGGTGTGAGTTCTGACTGATTGTATTGTATTCTTGGCAATTCAGGGTTAAACCTGTCCCAAATTACACAACGACTCACTCCCAGGAACTAACTACTGGCTGCTGATGGGCATGATACTTTTAAAGCACATGCGTGCAAATGTTGACATCCTGAATGATGAATAGTTATCCCTTGGTTCATATTTTTACAACATCTGTGGAAGTCACAATCATTTTTGATCAGGCCTGGAACTTCATATTTTTTGGTACTAGCCAGTCGGGCAGGTAGCTTCTAAAAGTTACCAGCCCAATAATAAATGTCACCTGCCCAAATTTGTTTCCCAACTCACAAATTCATTTTAAAAGGAATATTTGAGTTCGATGAAAAAAGCTATCTGCCAGTTGGGCAGGTACTTTTGCACTTTTACCTCCCGGCACTAAATTTCGCCCCCATGGGCAGGCGGGCGGGTGCTTATTTCCAGCCCTGCTTTTGATACACCTATATATACAGGATGTCCCAAAAAAAACGTACACATGTTTATCCAGCCCTGCTTTTGATACACCTATATATACAGGATGTCCCAAAAAAAACGTACACATGTTTACCCAAACATGGAGAGATTAAACGCTTAGCTTTCAGATGCCGTTTATTTCATCTGATTTGGTTTAACAATCCTTAGATATGATCAATTAACTAAAGCTACCTAAAATCGATGCTGTGCCACTTTTACAGAAAATACGGTATGCGTATATTAAGCATCTATACAAGCCCAAACTCACTTGTCTTCCTATTGGCATCAATCCGTGTTGAAACATTGGGGGAAGGGGGCAGGTATTCGGTTTGAAATTTTAAAATATTCAGTTCTGTTTGGCTACACAGACAATCATTCTGTTATTTAAACCTATTCAATCGCAATACAAAACAATTATGATTGCATAACATGTGTTAAGTCCACTCGAACAGGTGGAAGATTTATATCAATGGAGTAAATCTTTTTATTCATTGCAAACTGTAAAGTGGCACAACGTCGATTTTAGGTAGCTTTAGTTAATTGGTCATATCTCAGGATTGACAAAACTAATTCAGATGAAATAAACGGCATTTGAAAGCCAAACGTTTAGACTCCTAATATGTATAAAAATGTTACAACAATTTTTAGATCTTCATGGTAATTAAGTTGGGTAAACACGTGCATAGTTTTTATGGGACATCCTGTAGTGCCATTGCATATGCGAGTCTTTGGCACCCATTATGTTGTGCTAAGAATACTTAGAATAAGTCTTATTATTACAGACGTGTGTCCTTTAACTTTAAAAGCAACTTTGTACAAAACTACATTGCGAAGTACTGAGATGTTTGGGGCAAGGTTGAGTAATAACTTGAGTTCAATTGGTTCTCTTCGAGTGTCTGCACTTTACAACAGTATCTTATAGCTAGGAGGTCACACGCCCTTATCCCATTGCAACGTTTAAGGATTTTTGAATATTCTCATTCATTAACGGTCAAGACGTTGGTAAAACATGTAGCTTTATTACTTTGTTAACCCCATATGACAAAAGGATTCACATTTTAAAATATCATCACCTTAAAATCTGCTCTGCAAGACATTCTGTGAGCTGCCATCTGCTGTTTTATATATTTAAATCCTTCCGTGTAACGGATTTATAGCTATCTTGTCGGGAATAATAACTGTGTTCAAGATTGTCAGAAATAAGGCACACCTGTTTCATGATATGTAGGTCAATTGAATGTATAATAGTGCGGGTGCGATTCCCCGTTGCGCATGGCCACATGGATAACCTCTATTGGATATTTAAATATTTGAAGTATATCCGAAACCTTTCCTTACGCCTCCACCTATTTATCAGCTTCATCGGTAACAGAATAGGCCGGGTGCGATTCCCCTTTTTGTGGTCCGTTGCACATGACTACATATATTAACATGTTTGAAGTATATCCGAAACCTTTCCTTACGCCTCCACCTATATATTTATCAGCTTCATCGATAACATTTTCTTTCGCGTTTTTCGACGACCTTTAACAACAACACTGTGGCAAGAGAATACCAGTATTTAAGTAGCGTGTTCGTTTTCTTTTGTCAAGTAGTGTTGTTGCGTATCTAAAGGTCGACGAGAACACTGTAGCGGAGAAAACTGACAAAATATTGGAGGAAGAAAAATAGAAGAAATATTTAAAATGTTCTTGATTTACTAACATCTAGTTGATGTTACTAATCCTAATTCGCCACAGCTATTCCCTCCTGTATGTTATGTGAATTAAATACAATAATAACTGTGTATACAGAACATTATTTAAATCATATTAATTTTAATACATTTTAGAAACATTTTCATTGACGTGTTCTGAAATATATAAATTATCTCGTGATTGCTTTCTGACTTCCAAGATGACATTTACTTGAATTTAAATACTCTGATCATCAATTAGAAAAATGTCTCTTTTTTCCAGCATTTATCAAACATTAAAAGTTTTAAAAAATCAAGAAATAATGATAAAGTAAAATTTTTATTAACAAATACGAGTGTAGAAAATGTTGAAAGCTTTGAAATATCAATCTCCGAATACATTTCAAAAAAGAAAGGGTATACATTATATGCCATATGCATGGCGAGGCCTAAACACTATTGCAAAAAGCAATATGACAGTTTTGTTGTCTTTTGCCGCATTTACAACAAGCCAGCGAAGGCTACAGTATGAAATGTATCGAAACGATCAGTTATTGGATAGCGAATTTGATACCTATTGAAAAGTGCTTGAATATAGCTCATGATACAGTCATGTTAGCATTTCCTACCCCGGGGTTCCTGCAAGAAAACCTAAAGAGGACTATGATCAGTCTGTAATGTAAGCAGCTGGTTTGTTAACGAAACATAATATGAGTTGGAATCAGATGCCTTTCCTCTATTAGTATTACGTGTATCTTTACCTAGATATTGTAACATATTCTGCACGATAAATATCTACATTTTTAAAGAGTCTGTTGCACAATAACTAGGGCAATATAGTTAGCGTTTACAGCTGAACTGATTTAACAAGGATAAATGATTAACACTTTCCACGCGGCAGTCGCTGGCAGACGAGTTCCAAAATTTCACAAAATTTCAAAATTATTGAATTTCATCACCATGTTTGGAATCGATATGACATTTTTATTACAATAAGTACAAACATGCCTAGTATTGGTTCAGTAATTCTTGAGATAAGACTATGAATGTTGGGAAAGGTTTCTGACAAATCTGTATTGTAATGGTAAAACTAATAGCCGCGTGGAAAGTGTTAATGTTCCAACATACGTCTGTTACGGTGCATCAAAAAAGTTGCAATGTTCAAAATCTTACTGGTACATGCATCTTTTGAAACATATCTTTCTGTGATTTAAACTAAAATCTTGCCAAACAAGTTTATATCGTTCTTGAACTTATAAATATTAACATAATACTCATATAGTAGTGAACTCTGTCTGCAATCTGTATTATGCATACGCTGTCAGAAGACAATATTCAGTTCTGTATTATTTTTTGTTTGATCGAAATTTTGAACTAATTGCAAGGTTATTTTTGTTTCACACAGATATTTGAATCTTGTTGGTTTGTTGGTGAGACAATCATAAAACCTCCCGTCAAAAATCTATCTTTAAATGTGATGGATCCAAGAAGCCACCCATTGCCATAACAATTTGTATTTGAAAAATATTATTATTACACTGTACCCATGAATAATGCAAAGCAAGGATCCGATTCCGTAAAGCACCTGTAATCAACTCCAGCTATTATCTGAACTAATAATGCGTGGCACTTGACATTTCCCTTCGAAAACAAAACAATAATGGGTATGCCAATATAGCCGTGGCATTTCTCGTTAGATTTGAGTAGTACGCCTTCACATCCTCAGATCACGCACACGATCTTTCGAATGAACCGTAACGAAGATATTGGCCTGCTGTTGAAAGAAATTTCTCACCACCGTATGTAAATTATATAAGTAACGAATTGTTGACATTCATAAAGTGAGGGTGTTGGTGTTTACTGGCATGTCTGTACGAGACCTGTTTTTCTTTTTGTTGTGATATAGGGGTGGGGTACCGCGCCATTTTGTCCCGAAGCAATGGTTATGACGTCATATTTTGGTCGATTCTCTGAACCTTTGTATTGGATTTACGTGCAAAATAGATGCCCTTGGCATCATACTTTCCCAGAAATTTCAGATGTTCTAAAATGGATGGATTTCTAACCAATTTGATAAAGAAACACGATCCACACACTTCAGAATTGCAACAAAATGCTTTAAACAAGTCCACTTGTTGTGCCTTTGAACAGAGTGTCTGTCGGGAATGTATAATTACACAGCGCATTAACCCATGACCCCGGTGCATGTTCGCTGTGTATAAAAGAACGTAACATGAATAATACGTCACGTCACGACACAACGTTCAGTCAAGCAATGATTGTGAACCGTATAAATGACGCCATTTTTTGTGTTCGAAAATGTCAACTTTTTTACCGTTCTTTCAAAAATAAGGAGTATAATCATATTACAAACACATTTTGTGCGAGAGAAACACACAAATTTGGCAAAAATGGCACAATAAAATCCGTTCGTTATAAATAAATTGATAAAGTTAAATAATAAAACTATCACAATTGTACTCGTCGATCTCTGTGGTGGGCATACGTTGGCCATGTTGTTGGCAATCGGCAATCACGGGTTCGATTCCCGTATATTCCTTGGTATCCTTTTATTTTCTATTTTTTAAACTTGATGGTGGGTTAATGTAACATCATTGTTATGTCAATTTTTATAAATTATGAAGGCCGCACATGCGTTTATAGTTTTCTTTTTATTTATTTATCTATCATTTAACTCTTGATTTATTTAAGTTTGTATCTAAACAATAAAATGGGTAAACAATTATATTATTGCTCGATAAATAAGGGATTTAACTTGAGTTCAGTTTGATAATGATAGCAAAACTTGTTGTAAAACCATTTTACCAGTGTGCCCAACAATTTCTCCTTTGCACACTTTGGTTATACATTCAGAGATGTCACTTTTAGCTTGTTATAGCTACATTGGGCTAATAATACAATTGTAAGCAAGTTTGCGACCTCTTTGATTTCAGGCTGGTAACACAATCCATAGTGCATTTCGTTAAAACAGTGTAAATTATTTTTTCAACGATACGTATCACGTGATAACCACGATCGTTTTGCAAAATATCGCAAAATGGCGCGGTACACCCCCTCCCCCACCCCACTAGTTGTGATATAACTTTGCGGAGTTTTTTTCTTCTTCAAATAGCGCGTCCTCAATCGTTTATTTTGTGATATGAATGCATGGGGAAATAAGAGCACCCATTCATGCATCAAGTCTTTGGAGGAATCAAGTACATCATAATAGTTATAAAGGGGCACTTTTTCTACGTGTAACTGATGCCTGGGACTAAGAGTACAATTTATCCGAATGCAAATATTGTGCAGCGGCATTTGTATCGCAAGACTTAAAATAATAGGTTACATATGTACAAGTACGCAATTAACAAGCCCTTAACATGCTTAAAATACTTCAAACCAAGACTTGAAATTAAACCTTTGCCGTCATCGTTTGATTTTACTGATATAAATATACTGGACTATAACAAACTACATTTTGCGGTTTTCAGTCCGGGTTTTCAGTCCGGGTTTTCAGTGAAACATGCTTGTTTTTTTAACCTGTTATTTTAACGAACGGTAGATTAGAGACTCAAACTCTCATATAGACACAAAATTATGAACACATTCAAATTGAAAAGAAATGTAGCTAGAGATACAATCTATTACAGTTGAATATCCAACGTAAAGAAAGGTTTTTAACTCACCCGGTTTTAATGCGATTGCTTAAACACACAAACAATCATTATAAATGTGATAATAATTTGTCACTATGTTTCAGCTTTATCAACATCATAGTGTAATCCTCTAATGTTTAGTGTTCAATATTAACGATGAAATTTCGGAGGTGACGTAGCGCACATACAGCTTAAATGTTGTGCGTCAATAGAAAATCCCATAAATGAATGTGCTTGCTTTTGGCACCGGCTTCCTATTTATACCGACATCATATCAATTTCGCTACCAAAACCCCTAAATAGTTTAATATAATATGTCAATTATTTAAAAGGTATGTGGCAAATATTGCATCTCGATGCATGCTAAATAATTCATTGCGAGTCACATTGAGGATGCATACGGGTGACGATTGCAAGTCACATACGAAGCATAGACATACCGTTAAACTTCATCTATAAGCACCCATTGACTATAGTTAATAAGCAGAGAATAGATAAAAAGGTATGAGCGCCCTCATTTGATCTAGAGAAATTAGCACGAATTTGTTTAGTGTATTCGATATTCAATAATATAAAGTTGTATAACTATCTAAATAATTTCATGGACAGACGAATTGCTCAGTTGGTAAAGCGCCCGGTAAAGCGTCAACTTCAGTATCACGAGGTTGGTGGATCAATTCTCAACTACACCTTTTGCAATTTCTTTTGAAATCCAAGTGATATAGAAATTAATGCAAACTTGAATGTAAAATTATTACTCAATTATACTAGCTTTATTGTTATTTTTCAAAAAACAAGCGCATAATTAATTTGATTGTATAAAGTAATGATCTTAATAGTCCAACCTTTTTATAAGCTAAAACACATTGATACTGCAAATTAACCACAGCAAAATGTATTCATTGGCTTATTTTAAATGTTTCACACAGTAATCTTTAATCTTAAACGTTTCCTTCATCATGATTTAAGGGCAAATTATGATGACGCATATTAGGTTGGTAGATCAAGTTAAGCAACAAAATGAAAGTAACTATGCAAACCACTATAATCCTGGTCTCACAGGATTATAATTGAATGGCTATTAAATCAATTTATTTTCAATAAGATAGAGGGCCGTCCATTTATACCGACCCATCAATCATACATGTAGTTATAAAACAGTATCTGACATAGCACTCCCGTTTAGATTAATTGGTAAAGCCAGCGCCAACAGTTTGGGCTAGGGCAATTGTGATCGCAGGTTCCAGATGGCAATACCTGGTTCGAATCTCACTTCAAGACTTCTTCTTTTGGAAAGTTTATAAATATTTACGGTGTATATCAAATTCTTAACTTTGTTTTTCCCATGAATAAATAGTGAATCTATCTTCGTCTTTAATGTGGGTTTTCCCTCTCTTTTTTCCTCTCTTTCTACTATTTTTAATTTTAATTTTAATGTTATCACAATCGTTTATAAATAGTACAAACATTTAAATCAACCTCAACGACTTAGTATTTTTGTGAAGACATGCATGGATGGAGTACAATGAGACAATACGTTGATTACAATTCACTGCTTTTCAGTTCAGCTACTTATGGTATTTTGTTAAGTTGTGGTTTTTGTGAGTAGTTGGCCATTGTTGGTTCTAGATGACAATTCCTAATTGAGTTTATAGAGACACATACATGTACATGTACATGTATATGGTTCACAGTTGATCGATATAAGCATTAGCTTCATGATACAAGCATGTAGCATGTCTATCGAATTTGGGGCAGAGGACTTCTTTAGTGATATAGACCATGAAGCTTCATGTATAGACACAGTTTCGTAATTCTAAAACTAATCCGTTATAAATCAATAACACGTGGCCACTATACTACCATTTACATGAATGTAATGCATGACCTTCAATACCACGTGAGCTGCTCAAACTATGACATGTTCATTAGGCGTGCAATTTAAAGGCAATCCGTCAAACGTGTGTATTATAGTTCCGAAAAACTTAAACAGACTTAAAAAGATGGATGGTACCGTAAATAAGTCCTTCGCGTGATTTCTTTTATTATTTTCCACTCAGTTTTGTTTTATTTGTTTTGTGCTTTGTGTTTCTCCAAGAATAGGGCACAAACGTGTAATATCGCGTTTCGAATCAATGAGAACAACAGGCAAACAGTCAAAACGTTATTGACTGGCCATGGCTTGCGTGTCCAGTTTGATTAAATTTTGTTTCATTTAAAAAATATATATATAAAAAAACCAACGTAAAAGATAGATTCCTTGTTCATTCATGATAAAAATAAAACACTGTCAAGAATTTGAAAATTATGACCTTTCCAAAAGAAGAAGTCTTGAAGTGAGATTCGAACCAGGAATTGTCATCTGGAACCTGCGATCACAATTGCCCTAGCCCAAACTGTTGGCGCTGGCTTTACCAATTGATCTAAACGGGAGTGCTATGTCAGATACTGTTTTATAACTACATGTATGATTGATGGGTCGGTATAAATGGACGGCCCTCTATCTTATTGAAAATAAATTGATTTAATAGCCATTCAATTATAATCCTGTGAGACCAGGATTATAGTGGTTTGCATAGTTACTTTCATTTTGTTGCTTAACTTGATCTACCAACCTAATATGCATCATCATAATTTGCCCTTAAATCATGATGAAGGAAACGTTTAAGATTACTGTGTGAAACATTTAAAATAAGCCAATGAATACATTTTGCTGTGGTTAATTTGTAGTATAAATGTGTTTTAGCTTATAAAAAGGTTGGACTATTAAGATCATTACTTTATACAATCAAATTAATTATGCGCTTGTTTTTTGAAAAATAACAATAAAGCTAGTATAATTGAGTAATAATTTTACATTCAAGTTTGCATTAATTTCTATATCACTTGGATTTCAAAAGAAATTGCAAAAGGTGTAGTTGAGAATTGATCCACCAACCTCGTGATACTGAAGTTGACGCTTTACCGGGCGCTTTACCAACTGAGCAATTCGTCTGTCCATGAAATTATTTAGATAGTAATACAACTTTATATTATTGAATATCGAATACACTAAACAAATTCGTGCTAATTTCTCTAGATCAAAAGAGGGCGCTCATACCTTTTTATCTATTCTCTGCTTATTAACTATTAGTCAATGGGTGCTTATAGATGAAGTTTAACGGTATAAGCTAAATTCTCATAGTAAACCATTTGTTCATGAAAATTGTCACTTTTTTTCTACAGGTAGGTACGAAGAGGTATGAAATATACAGTTATCTCCAAGGTTAGCACACGTTAGTTTTATGAGGGTCGCCAATGTCGGTTTATCCTTGGTGTAAGACAGCACGGAATTAAACCAGCACAAAATTCTCTATTGACGGATTAAAGGATTATACAGCTTTATTCCGTAATGGGGTCTTTACACTAGTCTAACTTATGAATGTCTTACACCAAGGATATACCCACATGTCGTCCATATAGTTTTGCGTATAATTATTTGCCTTTGACATTTTCTACACATATCAATACGTAACATTGACAGTTTCTTCATCTTCAAAAGTAAGAACCACTGTGGATTTCCCACTACAGCTATTAGAAAATAAACGTAAAGTGTTAAAACAGCGTTTAGGAGGATCTCGTAGTAGTAGTATCGATGTCAAACATTCATCTGCAATACCAGCTCGAAGTCAATACAGATTATTATGACGAGTTACAGGGAGTACTTCACCTAGCACATACAGTCCCTGACCAGGTGCTTTGCGGTTGGCTAATTCAAAATATATAATCGGTATCAACAAATCTGAGATATACATTAAATGAGCAAATTTCTTCTCCGCAGTTTGATACCTCATTCACCAAAATCGAATGGATACTTTTAGTTGTCTAATTGATTTGGGTGTGATTACTGTCATAACTGTGTGCTATCTGAACGAGCCAGATGAATGGGTCTGGAGTGATAACCACAATTTGCGGGAGAAAGGGTGTGACTAGCTGTGAAGAATAAAAGTCTTAGCTGATTAACTGTGAGTTTTTTCAGTGCGTAATCACACACAAATCAATGATTTCCTATAGTGCAATTTTGATGTTGCTATGCGCGGTCATTGAAATCGCCATAACTTTAAAAGTATTCATTCGATATTGTTGAATTAGGTATCAAACTGCGGAGAAGAAATTTGCTCATTTAAAGTATATCTCAGATTTTTGGTACCGATTTTCTATTTTGAATTAGCCAACCGCAAAGCACCTGGTCAGGAACTTTATGTGCTAGGTGTATAGTAGCATTACTGCAATGAGGTTCGATTCCAATCGAATGCACTAGCCAAAATATTGGCATTAAATAATAAAACACCAAATTATGAATTCCCTTTAGTAGCGCTCGTTCTTGTTTTGAGAGGCATGCAGCCAAGCGAATTAGCTCAACTATATTAATAATTTAGCTGAATTTTTTATAGTGTGAATAAAAGCAAGTATTGTGTTGAGCACTACGTGTACTTCAGAGAGTATAGAGAGTGGTTTATTTACGTTGAACCGTTTAACGGTAAAATGCAGCCATAATATTGAAACGCCTGAAGCGATTTACTGTGATATTTTAGGCTTCATCTCCGCTATTACACCGATTTGGTTTATGGGTTTGGTCTATAAGGATTCAAGTATTTTGCTTTTAAAGGGGCATTGCCTTCTATAAAATAACCGTTTATTTCAGACATTTCAAAGTCCCGTGCAAGTACAGATTTCACAGATAAACGTTCTGGGGGGGGGGGGGGGTTAATGCAAATAAGTGAGTGGTTTTTTTTGCCTGAGCTGTAACGCTCGTGTTAAAGGACGCTGGACCATATGATTCTTGTAAAATGTCTTTGTTTGATTCATTCTGGAGATTTGTTTTTGAGGCCACGGTTAAAGGTAGATGACCCGATTTTCAACTTTATGTTTTTTTATTTTACATGAAAGGTCATCCTTACAATTGTTGCATTCCAAAGTTTGAGTTGCATAACTCCAATGGTTCTATTTTTAGAAGCGCAAGGTCAAAAGACATGTGCCTATTGAGTAGTACACAGACTGGCTGGTGGTTAACCACCTTTGGCAGTAATTCACCACATTTTAGCCTATAATTTCCAAATGAAACATTTCTAACCCCTAATATTTTACAGACATAATGAGAAAAATATGGGGATTCTTCTGACACCAAAATATCTTGATGTGAATAAAAACTCGGGTCATATACCTTTAAGTTAAAGTAAAGGTGATATTCGATTATTACCAAATCCCTTTTGGGGGGCTCAAATTTGCTGCATTCGTAGCAAATTCAGTTTTAGGTAAAAAATGCTGAAATTGCACCAAATTCATCTTAATAAAAAATGTGATTTTTATGATTTTGGAGGTAAATAATCACTTTTTGGTCTATAATTGAAAAAATAAATCAGATATTCAAAACATTCAAAAAACTTCCTATAGATCTTGAAACTTAATTTCAAGTAAACTGAATGCGCATGTTTTGTAATGACACAATTCTCTTGATGAATATGACTACTCTTCCTTTATTTCTGCATGCATTCAAACTTTAGCCCCCTCCTAAGCGAGAATTGTGTTTTTAACACTCTTCTCGTTAGGGTCCATATCCAAACTCTCAGTGCTTTTAAAGCATTTTTCTAGCGATTTAAAAGCGCTTTTCCAACGGTATTTCGTTCTATTGTTAAAAGCATCGGAAAAAGATCGGTGATTAACTAGAAACCTCTCTACTTATCTGACGTTAACAATATAACTTTTGTAGTACTCTCGATGGCTGCATTAGTGAAGCAGACAGATCAAAGGCGCAAGGAAGGTTGTGTTATATTCTTTAAGAAATACTATAATATAGTATTTCTTAAAGAATATAACACAACCTTCCTTGCGCCTTTGATCTGTCTGCTTCACTAATGCAGCCATCGCGATTCCATCGAGAGTACTACAATAGTTCTATTGTTAACGCCAGATAAGTAGAGAGGTTTCTAGTTAATCACCGATCTTTTTCCAATGCTTTTAACAATAGAACGAAATACCGTTGGAAATGGAATACTATAATATAGTATTTCTTAAAGAATATAACACAACCTTCCTTGCGCCTTTGATCTGTCTGCTTCACTAATGCAGCCATCGCGATTCCATCGAGAGTACTACAATAGTTCTATTGTTAACGCCAGATAAGTAGAGAGGTTTCTAGTTAATCACCGATCTTTTTCCAATGCTTTTAACAATAGAACGAAATACCGTTGGAAAAGCGCTAGAAAAATGCTTTAAAAGCACTGAGAGTTTGGATATGGACCCTTACAAATGGGTCTATTTTCGCGAAAAAATAAGAAAAAAGAAAAAGAAAAAATTGTTCTGTAAACTAAAGTTTGTCGAAAACACTTGATGAAAAATGTTACTGAGGACGCGGATAAATAGCGTAGGGGGTGGAAAGTGTTTCGAATTAGAGAATAAAGGTATTGTTTTTAGACCGTACCCGTGTTATATTGTCTGACATAAATGCGGACGATAGTATTATTTTAAGTAGAACAACGACGCTGCAGGCGGAGTTGTTCTACGCAATATAACACGACAACATAACACGATATAACACAACATAACACGATATGTCAGACAATATAACACGGGTACAGTCTAAAAACAATACCTTTTTCTTATTCTTAAACAATCATACTTTAGACATTTATCAAAGAAATAAGTACATTTTATATTGACAATTTTTACCCCTGCTAGGATCGAATAACCCACAAACATTCCATCCACTCTCATGCGATGAATACACCATGCGTAAGCGTCGCGACGCCGGCATAAGGGCAGGAAAGGCGCCAAAGACGCACTGGAGAACTGCGCGTTATGGAGCAAACCAAGCATTGTGAATGTCGGACGCACTGTTAAAACGTAAGCCCCACCTTCCCGCGTTCAATTGTCTATCTAAATGTCGCCTATTTCTCTGAGAACCAATAGGAATGCTTCAACTCTCTTAGTTGTTTAAGAATGTACGTTCAATGCTTCTTTAACCAAACAACTGCCAATGTTAAAGATGTTTTGTCCATTTGACTGTACAGGGTGAGTCAAAAAGACTGCAATAGTGGAAAGAAGCCATTTTGTTTCAAAACCAAAATTAATTTTAAATTTCTTTAAACGTTGCAAGAATGATGTATTTAATCCTAACTCTGGGTAAAAAAATGAAGTCGATCGCATTTTTCGTTTGTCTTTGGTGACCCTCTTTGCTGCGCAACAAAATTTACCTGTTTGTCCACGAGCACAGGGATTTTCATTTGAAATGGCACACATTGCATTTTCATATTTGAATATCCCGCCAACAACAAAAATGGAAAATGTCAGTTTATTATTAAAATTTAGAACATTATACGTTTTCATAGCATGGGTATGATTATAATTGATTATGCTAACTTACATGTAAACAAGAAAGGATGCTTCAAATTCCAATAACATCACAATGAACTAAAGTTTCCCAATTTGAATGAGAGACATATTTTGCGATCTGATGCATATTTTGGGTATCTCGTGGACAAACGTGTGAAATGGGTGCACTGGTCAAAAGGTTCACCAAAGACAAACGAAAATTGCGATCGACGTCATTTTTTCACACAAAGTTAGGATTAAAAACATCATTCTTGCAACGTTTAAAAAGGTTTTTTAAATTCATTTTGGTTTTGAAAACAAAATGGTTTCTTTCCACTATTGCAGTCTTTTTGACTCACCCTGAATTAACTCAGTTAGAAAGACAACCGAGCAATATTTGAGAGTGTATTTTAATACATTTCTACCAATGATTACAGCCTAGACTAACCGTTCATTTAATAAAATAGATGAGTCTCAATTTAAAGATCATTTCAGGTAGGCCTATCTGAGCATTATCTATATTAAATGTTTGGAATTTTTTTTTTGAAACCGACTTTCAAATGTTTTAAAAGGAGGAACTTGGAGAAAACACTATCAATCGAAAGGTTCATCCGCACGCAAACAAGATTTGTGTTGTCTACAAATATGGCAAAATAGGTTATGAAGTAAGTATGAACTGTACAAAGAATTGTCAAATATTAGACAGGAGGTTTAATATCGTTTGACGACAACTTTACCATATTTTTGGATAAACAGTTGCAGTTCATACCCCGGGGTTCCTGCAAGAAAAATGAGAATAACTATAATCATTCTTCACTCTGAGCAGACGTATCACGAACAAAATAAATCGTTATTTACGTGTATCCATCATTTATATTTAACTGTTGTAAACTATTCTTAACAAATTATCTTCAATGTCTGACGATTCTATCATAGGCTTACATAAACTAAGTAAATTAATTTAGCTTACAGCTAAAGTTGCCTTCTATATCAATATTTGATATTGCATAACAATTTTATGTTTACATTTTTCTGGACCCATGTTTCTTCTGTGATAAAAATATTACAAATCAAATTTAAATCGCCCTCACACTTTATATCACTGCTTATACATTATAATATTCTTCAGTCATTGTCGTAGTTACCCGTATTTTCAATCGGTATTAATCGGTATTAAGCATACATGTACATTGTCAGATCAAATTTGTATTGAGTCCTGTTTTCACTTCTGTTTGACTTTCCCGTCCTATTCAAAAAATTAAATACTTAGATATTCAGTGTTTGATTTCACCTCATTTGGAACTTTTGGCTTATGTTATGCGATTTAACCGTTATTAGAGGATCATATTTCACTACGATATATTTCAACAGAAATAGTTTGGATTTATCACTTTCACGCGGCAGTCGTATGCATACGACAGTTCCGAAATTTCACAAAATGTTTAAAAAATGTCAACATTATTGAACCATATCACCATATTTGGAATCACTATGAGAAATGCATCAAAATAAGTACAAACATGCCTAGTATTGGATTTATCTTCGGATTCCAAGAAGCTACATATTGCCATATCAATGTGTGTACGAAAATATACTGTACCAATGAATAATACAAAGCAAGGATCCAATTCAGCAAAGTACCTGTAATGAACTCCAGCTATTATCTGAACTAATATCTCGTGGTACTTGACATTTCACTTAGAAAATTAGACAAAATGGGTATGTCAATATAGCCATGGCATTTCTTGTTACAGTCAAGTAGTACGCCTTCACATCCCCGGTTCACGCACACGATCTTGTAAATGGACCATAAGCAACAGGAAATGTTGCCATCCGCAAGTGAGGGTGTCGTTGTTTATTAAGTTGGCCATAACATACCCTATTTTAAACTGTAATTTAGAAGAGGTCTCCCGTTTCGAAATAGAAACAACCCCGGTTTTGGAATATTGCCTCAAAGGGTGCAGAACCCGACTTAATTTACTATTGTGAACTCTTATATGACTTTGCGGAGTTTTATCAAAGAGTGCGCCCTCAATCGCTAGTTTTGTGATATGAATGGAGGGAAGAAGAAGATCAATTCATGCATCATGTCTTAGAGGTGATATAGTACATCATATAACGTGTAACAGATGCATGCCTGCGTTTTGAACTTGTTATTGTAACGAGTGGTAGATTAGAGACTCAAACTATTGGTTAAGCACAAATATATTAACACATTTAAATTGAAAAAAAAAGCCACGAAATCTATCACGGTAGCAAATCGTTAACATTTAAATTTGAATATACAACTTTAAGGGATGATTTTTACCTTACTACCCTGCGTTAGTGTTTTATTATCATCATAATACCTAAATAGCACAACCCTCCAATGTTTAGTGTTCAATATTAACGATGAAATTTCCGAGATGACGTACAACACATCCAGCTTAAATGTTGTGCGTCAATAGAAAATCCCATAAAAGAATTTACTATCTTTCTCTGGCACCGGCTTCATATTACCGACATCATATCAATTCCGCTAGAAAATCTCTTAAATATATAGTTTAATATAATATGTCAATTTTTAAAATGTGTATGTGGCAAATATTGAATTTCGATGCCGGATAAATAATTCATTGCAAGTCACATGGAGGATTGCATTTCGTCGTCTATGGAATAGGCATGCAATAAATCTAAATATTCGATTAACAGTGCTTTATAATGAAAAATATATTTCAAGCTTTTATTACCAAAAGACACCGCGTGAAAATTACGGTCTCGTCTATCGCGTTCTAAATGGTGAAACATCATATTAAGGGAGGAAATCGTAATACCGATATAAAACATTCTTACCATATACTTTGAAAATGATTTTAAGTTATTACAGATTGTTTATAAGATACGGGGGAATACCTTTACTGCACTCTTACGAGGGGAATACCTTTACTGCACTCTAATATCCCAAAATGTCACAAAATGTTTCAAAAATGTCAACATTGTTAAATTTTATAACCATATTTGGAATCACCATGTAAAATGCATTAGAATAAGTACAAACATGCCAAATATTGATTCAGTAATCCTTTGGATAGACCATGAAAGTTGGGAAATGTTTCTGAAAAAAGTTTTGTATATTGGTAAAACTATAGACGCGTGGAGTGTTCTAATGAATACCAGGATCATGAATTTCCCCATAGAAGTACTCGCTCTTGTTTTGAGAAGCATGCATCCAAGCCTATTTTCACTCAACTATATATCTTAAAGGTAAATGTTCTGATTGCTGGCCCGATTTTTAACTTGATGTTTTCTATTTTACATGAAAGGTCATCCTTAAAATTGTGACATTCCAAAGTTTGAGTTGCATAACTCCAATTGTTCTTATTTTAGAATCACAAGATCACAATAATGTTGCCCATTGAGTTGTACACAAACTGCTGGTGGTTAACCACCTTTGGCAGTAGTAATTCACCACATTTTAGCCTCTAATTTCTAAATGGAACATTTCTGGCCCCTAAAAGTTTACAGACATAGTGAGAAAAATTCTTCTGATATGAAAATATCTTGATGTGAAAAAAAAATCAAACCCCAAAAAAGTGATCGGAACATACACCTTTAATAATTTACGAGAAACATTTTGAAGTGTGAATCAAATTAGCTAACGATCAGTGTGTGGTAGGTGGTGTAGTTGCGTTGAACCGTTTAACAGTAAATGCAGCCGTCATTTTGAAAAGCCTAGAGCGATTTTCGGCGATGTTGTAAAGCTTCATCCTGGCTATTACACTGATTTGGTTTAGTGGGTCTGATCTAAGGATTCAAATTCAAATAAGTATTTTGCCTTAACACTTTCCAATCGGCTATCAGTTTTACCATATTATACAAAACAGATTTTTCAGAAACCTTTCCAAATTTTCTGCATTTTACTGTTAAACGGTTCAACGCAAACAATCCGCCCAGCACACTCTGTATAATTATAGTGCTCCTCACACTACCTCCTTGTATTTACACTTAACGCTTTACACGCGGCTTATAGTTTTACCATATACAAATTAGATTTTTCAGAAACCTTTCCCAATTTGTAAAGTCTATCTCAAGGATTACTGAACCAATACTAGGCATGTTTGTACTTATTTCAATGCATTCCTCATGGTGATTCCAAATATAATAATGAAATTCAATAATTCTGACATTTTTGAAACATATTGTGAAATTTTGGAATGTCGTCTGCAGACGCCTGCCGCATGGAAAGTCTTAAAGGTCACTGATTGCCCTCTTTAAAATGATACTTGAATGAAGAATCACGAAAGTGGCTACAACATTATTAGTTTAAAAGGAATTTAGAACAAGAAAATTAATTTAGGTCACTGTAATTAAGTTCTGTTTCATTCAAAAACGCTAGCAAACATTGACATTATTAATAAATACCAGTATGTATGAATTCCCCTTACAAGCACTTGATCTTATTTTGATAACACGCAGCAAAGCGAATTAGCTCATCCATGTTAATTATTAAGCTGAACATTTTAGAGCGTGAATAATAAGCAAGGAGTATGTGAAACATTACATACTATACTGCGTATTATTTAGTGAGTGGTTCATTTGCGTTGAACCATTTAACATGGTTGTTTTTTAATATTAAAGACTATATTGCAAACTGTTATCAAAAGTCGCAGCGTTGAATTACGGTCTCGTCTATCGCGTACTATGTTGAAACTTAAATGTTGAAACAGCATTTTAAGAGAGGAAATCGTAGTACACCAAACATGTCCTGAGACGATAGGTTTAAGTTAAACGAGGGGAATACCTTTCCTGCACTCTTACAAGGGGAGACGTTTAATGCACTCGAGTATTTTAGTTCCATTTAAATGCGCTAGCTAAACATTGACATTAATAATAAATACCTGGATTATGAATTCCCCTTAGAAGTACTCGCTCTTGTTTTGAGAAGCATGCATCCAAGTATATTCTGCCATATTAATAATTTACGAGAATATATCTTAACACTTTCCACGCGGCAGACATATGCAGACGACATTCCAACATTTCTCAAAATGTTTCAAAAATGTCAGAATTGTTGTATTTCATTACCCTATTTGGAATCACCGTGTGAAATGCATTGAAATAAGTACAAACATGCCTAGTATTGGTTCAGTAATCCTCGAGATAGACTTTACAAATTGGGAAATGTTTCTGAAAATCTAGTTAGTATAATGGTAAAACTATTAGCCGCGTGTAAAGCGTTAAGTGTGAATACAAGGAGGTAGTGTGAGGAGCACTACATAATTATACAGAGTGTGCTGGGCGGATTGTTTGCGTTGAACCGTTTAACAGTAAATGCAGCCGTCATTTTGAAAAGCCTGGAGCGTTTTCTGGCGATGTTTTAAAGCTTCATCACCGCTATTACACCGATTTGGTTTATGGGTCTGGTTTATATAGGATTCAAATTCAAATAAGTATTTTACCCTGAAGGTACATTGACTCTCCTCTGTAGTACAAGTTTACTTAAAGAGTAATAACAGTGGCTACAGAATTCTATTTTTAAATGTATTTATTTCAAAAGGAAATTATGACAATAATCTCTCTTTGATTAGAATATAGTAATAATAAAAAGGATACTTAGTTGCAAGTTAGTTGTGTATCTTAGCACTTTCCACGCGGCTATTAGTTTTACCTTATACAAAACAGATTTTTCAGAAACATTTCCCAACTTTTTAAGGTCTATCTCAACAATTACTGAACCAACACTGGGCATGTTTGTACTTATTTCAATGCATTTCTCATGGTGATTCCAAATATGGTAATAAAATTCAATAGTTATGAATTTTTTTGAAACATTTTGTCAACATTTGGAATGTCGTCTGCAGCCGCCTGCCGCATGGAAAGCGTTAGGATAGCATCTACTAAATAGTTTCATTATATCAAATGTCAGACATATCTATTGTAAGGTACCTAAACCACCCAATACATGTAAATACACTTAAAGTTACATATCTTCCTCGAATATGTGGTGTATGATGAATGGGATGTATTGTCAGTTTCTTTATTTACCAAAAGACGCAGGAGTGTTATTCCTACTTCAGCTTTCGCACATTTAAATGTTGTAAATAGCATTTTGGATCAAACTTATAGAAGTATCGATGCCACATTAGGCTACTGCCATAAATCTTGAAGTTGAATTTAGGTCATTACAGATTTTATGAGTTACGGGGGGATTGCTTCACTGTAATTGAGTTCGGTTACGTTCGAATGCGCTAGCAAACATTGACATTAATAATAAATACCAGTAGTATTATTATAATTTCCCCGAGAGAAGCGAATTAGGGACGCACCATTAGATTGTCAGGGTAGGAAGTTGGGTTCGGGGGGAATTTTTGTTGTTGTGGTTGCCGCCGTAAGGGGGGGGATTTTTTTTTTTCGGCGAGTTTTTGTTAAATGTTTTCATTCGTGTTGAGTTCAGTGGGGTAGAGTTGTTGTTTTTGGGTTTTTTTTACTCATCAGAGGGGATTTTTATTTTGACTGCATAGAGGGGGAATTCATTTTATAAAAACTTCCTACCGAGGCATATTCAAAAAAAAAAAAAGTTTGTCTCAAAGCTTGCGAATGCTTCCAAATCGGGCGACGCGCTCGGTTTTTTGTCATCCTTTTTCTTTTTCTTTTTTACATTTTTCTATTTGTGTGTCAATTTTTACTCCTACTATTTGCTATCGTTGACACTTTCTGATATTGTTTTTTCTATTTGAAATGAATAATGTGATGTAGTTGTGTAAAGAACAATTGTGCAAGGAAAACATTTGATTTTACAATTTCCTGCATTTCAGACGCGGTATTCTTGGCAAAATCAATGCGCGCGCAAGCTTTGAGACAAACTTATTTTTTTGTTTGGCCCTATACCTGTTACGGTAAACAGATTGACAGCATTTTAGATCAAACTTATAGAAGTATTGATGCCACATTAGGCTACTGCCATAAATCTTGAAATTGATTTTAGGTCATTACAGATTTTATGAGTTACGGGGGAATTGCTTCACTGTAATTGAGTTCGGTTACATTCGAATGCGCTAGCAAACATTGCCATTAATAGTATTATTATAATTTCCCCTATACATGCTATAGAAGCGCTCGCACTTATTTTCGAAAAACACGCAGTCAAGCGAATGAGGGACGCACCATTAGATTTTTAAGGGGGGTAGGAAGTTGGGTTCGGGGTTGGGTTTTTTGAGGTTTTTTGCCGCCGTAAGGGGGGAACTTTTTTTTCGCGGCGCCGAAGGCGCGAATTTTTTTTAAATGTTTTCATTCATATTGAGAGTGGTGGGGTAGAGTTTTTTTATTGTTTTTTTACTCATCAGAGGGGAATTTTTCTTTGTGGCTTGCATAGAGGGGACATTTTTTGTTTACAAAAAATTCCTACCCTTCCCCCCCCCCCCCCCCCCCCCCCCAGAAAATCTAATGGTGCGTCCCTTAGCTCAACCATGTTAATAATTGAGCTGCAATTGGGTTTTTTTGGAGTGTGAATATAATGCAAGTTTGCTTGGACCTCTATCAGTCAGGTATACGGAATATATTATTGCGAATAAATTTAATAAACACGTGAATAATAGGGTGCCGCCATCTTGTAGCCGCCTATATAATGCCTGGGTAATGGATATCTTTTTCGATGCATTTTTCCACAAATAGCAAAGTGATTTTCTAATAAGCTTACTAAGCTAACGATACATATAAAAATCACAAAGAGTGCAGACCGTTTACGGTTATTATTTTCTGCCCGGAGACAAATGTCAACACCAAATACCACGCGATATGTAGTGCATGTTGTTACAAACGTCATGCCTTGCACACAAGATCACAGAAATGAGTCTTAAATCGCATACTAAACTTGCTGTGATTTCCGTTTCCATCGGAAAATATATATTTACGCTGGTAAATGCCTGTATTACAGGTCAGGGTCAAATAATTCACAGTTCATCTCCATACACTGTACAACAAGAAGTATCTTGAAAAAGAAATGTATACATCTCACTAAGTTACTTGATAACAAGACTATACTGTTGTAAAGTGAAGCGTCAACATCCGGGGATTTTTCTTCGCTGCACTCGCCGGACTAGGTTATACATGAGTCACGTGTTTATTAAATTTATTCGCAATAATATGTTCCGTATACCTGACTGTCTATACAGAGTATGGTATGAGCAGTTTATTTGCGTTGAACCATTTAATGATAAATGCAGTCGTCATTTTGAAGAGCCAGAAATGATCTACAGCTTTACCACTTATAGATATGATTTGTGGGTCTGCTCTGTAATTATTCAAATTAGGGCAAGCTAAGGCCAACAACATGTAATACTTTGTCTCAGCGGACCGCGCGCATTGATTTCAAAATTACATTTCGCGCGTAGCGCTACGCGCGGCAGCCTTTTTTGTTTTCTCGATTTCTTTTTTTTTAATGAAATTTGCCGAGAAAAATAAAATTTGGAAAAAAGGATTTTTTTAAATAGATAAGGTACGTAGGAACCCTGAAGTCAAATGATTTATGGGGAAATTGCTTGTGTGTTAGCGGCGTTAGCACACCGTAGAAATGGTTGAATAATGGCGCTAGATTGAAGTTTGGTTGAAGCAAGTTTAAGAGGTGAGTGATGCTGATTATTTCGATACGAAATTGTACATGATAGACGGCAAATTAAGGTTAACGGTTTCAGTCGGTAGTTAGTATATGTCTAAAGTATTACGTAGGTGCAAGAAAACCCTGATTTCAAGACAAATTGAGGGCGCACTCCCATACGTATCTCTCAGGGCCACTTTAAACGACCTTCAAATACTAAGAAAATTACAACATCCCTTTTCGCTACTCTAAATCTGGAGATAAACAAGCCAATTCAATCTTTCTAGATATTTGGTTGGGGCTGTCGCTCCGATTATTGCTTAACTACTTTGAGGCACCTGTACGCTAAGCGGCAATTAGTTGACAAGAAAGTAGCCGAGTAACAGACAGCTCTTCATATAACGAGTCCGTAGTGATTTAACGTGTACTTTAGCGATAGTTTTAAAGCAACGTATATCGATTATTCAACTCGGCGTACCTGGTTGTGGGGCGTTTATAATCCTGCCGAGCTATACATTTTTCATTAGATTCGAAAATCTCTGCTGTCAGTGAATTACATATACCTGGAGTAACAAAATTATGCAGCATAAATTGTGAGTTATGCCATGCAATGATAACATACAGTGCATAAACATCATAAATAGTTATGATTAATCAATATTAATGATTCAAATTGATTGTTTCAAATGAATTACGCTTGTGACGATACATAAACATAAGCAGGGTTAAATTATCAATTCCAGATGGTTTCTCGTGGTGTTGAACAAACAGGGATAATTTCGAGTTGATTGTATAGTGGTCTGAGTTCCGTGCGTTAAATAATTTCCTTATTTTACAATATGTCCCCATTCTATTCTGAATCGGTCATTGTAAGAGATTGGTTTTATGGCTTTTGTTCTTGCGTTTCAAATTCAAATTTGGAAAAAAGGATTTTTTTTTTTTAATAGATAAGGTACGTAGGAATCCTTAAGTCAAATGATTTATGGGACAATTGCTTGTGTGTGTGTTGGCGACGTTAGTACACCGTAGAAAACGGTTGAATAATGGCGCTAGATTGAAGTTTGGTTGAAGCAAGTTTAAATGTGGTGAGTGATGCTGATAATTTCGATATGAAATTGTACATGATAGACGGCGAATCAAGGTAAACGGTTTCAGTTGGTAGTTAGTATATGCCTAAGTATTACGTAGGTGCACTAAAACCTGATTTCAAGAAAAAATGAGGGCGCACTCCCATACGTATCTCTCAGGGCCCCTTTAAACGACCTTCAAATACTAAGAAAATTACAACATCCCTTTTCGCTACTCTAAATCTGGAGATAAATAAGCCAATTCAATCTTTCTAGATATTTGGTTGGGGCTGTCGCTCCGATTATTGCTTAACTACTTTGAGGCACTTGTACGCTAAGCGGCAATTATTTGACAAGAAAGTAGCCGAGTAACAGACAGCTCTTCATATAACGAGTCCGTAGTGATTTAACGTGTACTTTAGCGATAGTTTTAAAGCAACGTATATCGATTAGTCAACTCGGCGTACCTGGTTGTGGGGCGTTTATAAACCTGCCGAGCTATACATTTTTCATTAGATTCGAAAATCTCTGCTGTCAGTGAATTACGTATACCTGGAGTAAAAAAATTATGCAGCATAAATTGTGAGTTATGCCATGCAATGATAACATACAGTGCATAAACATCATAAATAGTTATGATTAATCAATATTAATGATTCAAATTGATTGTTTCGAATGAATACGCTTCTAACGATACATAAACATAAGCAGGGTTAAATTATCAATTCCAGATGGTTTCTCATGGTGTTGAACAAAAAGGGATCATTTCGAGTTGATTGTATAGTGAGTGGTCTGCGCTCAAGGCGTTAAATAATTTCCTTATTTTACAATATGTACCCATTTTATCAATCGGTCATTGTAAGCGATTTGTTTTATGGTTTTTGTTCTTGCATTTCGGATTCAAATTTGCCAATCTGTTTTAAACAATTGTTTGATTCCCCAAGAACCAGTCCGTAATCAATTCAGGTGTAAAAACAATGGTGCGCTTATTTATACTTTTTAAAAATCTTTTGTGTACTCATTTAAACTGTAAATATTAGTTTTTACGTCCACTATCGTGCATGTCGTGATACAGGAATTAAAATAATATCAACAGTTCTTTTTCAAACACAGAATTTCAGTAAGTACGGTTTCTATCATCTTTTGTAACATAATGGATGGTGATATGGTAAGGCATGTGTCCTTTAAACTATAGAGGGCGTCCTATTAATTAACGATTTGCCAATTAGCATTGAAATTCTGTTTGGAAAGTTGGCTTAAATCAAAGTAACTTCATCAGTGTTTAATCAATTTCATTTTAAAACGTTTTGCTGTATGTCTGGCATTGGTAATAATCACATTGTCAAAAAGCGAATAGAACGAAATAATAATATTACAAATTGGCTTCCACTGATAAACAACTTACTTTTGGACGGATAATAATGTTCTCTGTATACGTTTATAAAATCCTCTTATGCTTAAAGTGAATCCATTAGCTCATACAACTTAAATGGTTATGTCTGCATCTTACTACACAAGGGGAATGACCAGGTCCGTAAACTATCTTCCTTTACTTCAAATGAGCTTGGATTTCTCCTTTAAACTAATTACCGGGGTATTGTAAATCGTCATTGATCCAATTACCATGTCTGAGGCTCGTATGCGGCTTTTTTGAATTTTTCTAATAATTCCCTGGGTACAACTTGTACGCGACAGTGATCATTTTCGTTCCGAATCTGTACATCTGTGTGTGCATTTTGTGCTATTGAAAAAAATCTGTATCAGAACTATGTCTTATTGCCACATATTTCACTCTCTATTTACCATGTATCACACATCTTTACCCCTCCGGGGTGTTATTGTTTCGCGTGATCCCTGTTAACAAATAATTTCTCGGATTTTTTATCTCGATGTTCTCTCTGAGTCTAAGGCATTTTGGCATATCATGCCATCACCGATAAATCGAAACTCAACATAGATCCCTGCAAGCGCTATCTCGCTGGGTCCTACCGGAGCTGTTTAGATAATTCATACACGCATCAACGACTGAGGATGTTATAGTGGATCGCGATGTTGAATCAGCTTGCGTAAGGTAACCCACTTCGATTTGCCACTGTTTAATCAGCTTTGGTTTTCTTCAACCACGTCCAATCAAGCGTATTTCAAAAGTTTAGACGAGCAAAAATGTATTTGCATTCTGATTGAGCACTGGGAAAAAAAAAGATGTATGGGGACTGGCGGCAAGGGGCCCTTCATGTTCATCGGGATTTATGTGACCCGACTAAAATATGCATCGACCAATTATTATATCGGATCACGAGATGATGAAATATTGACTAGAATCTCTAGCGATATTTCCAGGGGCTTCTTATCATGGCACAGGAGTAAGTTATATTTCCACATCATGTTATACGGCGCTGATTTATGATGAGCAAATATTAGTTTATAGCTGAGTAATCAATGTTTTATTTGACAATTTACCAGTGCATATATATATAATATCAAAAGTGTGTCAACGTATGCTCAATGATAACAGCGCACACTTATATCTCATATCTCGTCACACCCCACATATACAACCCACACACACCCTCAAAACCCAACCCAACCTATATCAAATACTTTTTATACAACCCAACCGATATCAAAGACTCTTCATATAAACCACTGGTTACCCGTACGGGAGCGCATCAAATTTAGGATATGCATGTCTGTCTTCAAATATCTGCGGAGTAACGTACCAGATTACCTTGCACAAACCTTCTTTTTCAAAAAGTCAAACCTGCCACTGGACCTATTACACGTTTAATGGCTTCTTCGGATGCTTCTCTTCTCACTGCTCATATGTGGAAAATCGTTTTGAGAATAAATCGTTCTATGTTTCTGCACCCTCACTGTGGAACAGCCTCCCAAAATAAATCAGGAAGGCATGTACACTGCCTAGTTTCAAGAAGATTTTGAAGTCTCACTTCTATCCATCGTATTGACTCTGTTTGCATTGTTCTTTTTTGTTTTTGTTTATTTTTGTTTTATGGCGTTTTGATCTTTCTGGAAAGGCGCCTTATAAATGTTGATTATATCCCAGTCGAACTCAATGGAATTTCTCTGCGGAGTCTATTTAGGTAGCACTTTGTACGTAAGACTTAAACCACAGTCGCCAAAATGATATTTTGCGTCACCTTACGTACGATTATCGTCTCAGCGTACAAGCACCCATGGAAATATTAGCATCGGTCTCAGTTCAATTTTCAATGGTGCGTGTACCTACGTTGAAGCAAAAAGAGTACTAAAGGCTACAAGTCACTTATACGTATGAGCCATACATACTGATTTTGCAGTGTGACCTTATTTACTATAAGCTACACCGGATATGTGTATGTATTCTACCGTATTTAAATCAGAATGCCACCTTAAAGCACACACATATTTTGAAATACCCATGACAAAAATTGCCCGCTTAGGAGCGCTATTAATTCGGTCTGGTAAACCTATTGTTATCAATTACTTCGAGAGGATTGCCTGGTTATATATTTAAATTCGAGTGGTACTACTTGCTAACTGCATGGGTGAGTTTCCATTATGCTGCAAATTACATCCACGCTCATGCGTTTAAACTACTCAATGGGCGTTGCAATACAGCCGGTTGGTTGCACACGAGAATTATGTCATATAGCAACCCAGCTTTGATGGAAGGCGAATATTAAAATTTGGTGCCGGTTTTCAGGGGACCAATTTATAGCGCTGCTAAGCGGACTTGTAGCCGATTGTTTTTAACCTTAACGCATGAGCTTTCAAAGTTACGATTTCATCCCCAACAGAAACATCCACAATATGTCCTTTTTAACCTTATTTTATTATACCGTTCATTTGATGGTTAACAAATAATACGTTTCATTGCAAATTTCTGCTGTTATACTCAAATTTATCCCTGAGACAACTTTTGAAATCTTTTGTAGGCGGTCTTACCAAGATAGAATTTCTTGTGATACCTTCTTAATTCTAAGTAAGATTTCCATCAACAACATCAAGTTGTTACCATCATTATACTGAAATAGATGGCCCACAAACGGCATTTATCAGAAGCTCTAGGTCAAAAAGTATCTGCTGCAAGTGTTTTAGACCCGGAAAACACCATCCGTCACCAGACTTATGTTGGTCATGTTGGTGAAACGGGATAAAGATTCGACGCTCCGACGAAGGAACGTCGCCCCGGCCGAAAGAGCTATAAGCGCGAGCACTAACCACATCTGGTCTGCGAAGAATGAGTCACAAAGCTTAGAGTTGAGATACTCGTTAGCTGAAATGTTCCTCTTAAAAAATAGGACATTTCAAGACAATTGCCAAAGATGACACTAAGATACCAGATGGATACGTGGATCTTGATGTGGGTAAGAAGAGGCACCAGCTAATGAAAGCACCTTATGAATGGTGAAGAAGCGGTATATCAACTCACGAACACTCTGATCTAGAGGGCGTCATCATCAACAAACAACCAGGAAACACTGGCTCTGAATCAAACACAATCCGCTAAGGAAGAAAACAGGCTGATTGCCGAAAATCGACCTAAAAATAAAATGGAATATTCCAACCGAAATTCGACATAAAAGAAAATCCGTACATACATTATATCTTTATACGTGTATAATATGCACATAGGGCAGCTTGTATCCGTTTTACACAATCAATTGAAATGAGCTGCCAAACGTGGACCACATACACTGGCTATAGTGTGCTACTAGTCTTTGTTCACCAGTCGCCTAATAATTTATTTACACATTTTGAACCTACAAACACTGCATAATTATAATGTATTTAGTTCAAATATTTTAGTTCAATCGATCGGATAAGTTGCAACATTAAAATCCGATACGATTATTTTCTGATGCGCTATTCCCCGGAAGCTTAAAGCGCTTACAAAGATATAACATACAAAATAATAAAATGATCATTTTTATGAAACGATAGTAGTTGCAAAAATATGTCTCCTTGAAGGCATTAACAAAAGCAGACTGTTTTGTATAATGTAGTAAGATTGTTTCAATGGATAAAGAAATGAACGTAAAGATGTAAATTATCTTTCAAATGCACGCTTTAGTTATTTCGTCATATTATATAAATATTGAACTCTATAAATAGCCGAGGACGGATTATATAAGTTAGTATGCATTTTTGCCGAAACTAAATACTCGTGGTAAAAGGTCCCCAGTAGAACGCCAAACGTTGACCTGCCTCGCCGCAAATCAAGTACTTTTACAATATTGATAAATAAATAAACGTTCCTCGTGGTACCATGTAGTTCATGCTATCCCAATACTCTTACTATGTATAACATAATTACAGTATTTCTGACATTTCAATATCTTTGCCTGTCACAAATTGTCTAGATCCAGATGGTGAGCCGGCTTAAACCGGTCGAGAATTTGTAATTGTGATGCTGTTATTGAAATTCATGAAAACGCTACTTCGATATTTAACTCAAATGAAAACGTCGTCTTTACGCGACGAGAACACTGTTTTACGGCTTGATGGACCTCTCGGGGGGGGGGGGGGTCGTGTAAATTGTGGCAACAAAATGTATCTCAAACGTTCAACAAATGTTTGAAATGTAATGTCAAATATTTTCAAAAGTTTTCAAATTATCACAACATTTGACAATTACCATGATTACAAAAGAAGCCTAAAAAAACATTTTTATGAAACGAAAGAAGTTGCAAACATATGTCTCCTTGAAGGCATTAACAGAAATAGACTGTTTTGTATAATGTGGGAAGATTGGGGGGGTTTTTTGTATATAAAGCGCAAATGTGATAATAAAGCCTTCTTTAAAATCGACAGATTTTCTACTTATATTCTAAATATAACTCAACTGATCTATACTGTATTAACGGATGCCCTTAAAGAAAAGAAATCGTTAAAAATCTGCCTGAAATTGACAAACATGTTGATATTGTAACTCAAGAAACCTCGTTTCGAAGATGATGTTGTCTTCGTCAAAGCCAAATGAGTGACATTTAACTTTGTTCTTCGATGTCGAAAGAATAATAGAGATGAGTAGATCACATGACCTATATATCGTTATTACACACGGATGTAACGCTACCTTGCGTGTCAACAGTGTATAACCATAACATGATCGAGCCGGTAGCTCATCGGTGTCAATGATTTGACACAATATCTTGTCATACTTTTTAAACATCTATAGTATATTCTGAACTGAATAAGCGCGCTTCCATACGTTGTTTAAATGAAGTAGAAGTAGAACCTTAAAGGCATTAACAGAGAAACAGACTGTTTTGTATATTGTAGGAAGATTGTTTCAAATTTAGATAAAGAAATGAACGTAAAGATGTAAGTTATCTTTCAAATGCACGTTTTAGTTATTGTAGATTGTGTCAACAAGCATAGCCATCACTTTGTGGAATCCACGGGGTTAAAAGTTATTTTATTTTGGTATTTGATTCACTTTGAAAGCGTGTTAGCATATAGCACGATGCGAGAGAAAACCTCGAAATGTATTTCGTCATATTATATAAATATTGAACTCTATAAATAGACGAGAACGGATTATAAAAGTTAGTATGCATTTTTGCCGAAACTGAATACTCGTGGTAAAAGTTCCCCAGCAGAACGCCAAACGTTGACCTCCCTCGCCGCAAATCAAGTACTTTTTACTATATTGATAAATAAATAAACGTTCCTCGCAGTACCGCGTAGTTCATGCTATCCCAATACTCTTACCACGTATAACATGATTACAGTAATTCTGACATTTCAATATCTTTGCCTGTCACAAATTGTATAGAACCAGATGGTGATGGGACGGCTTAAACCGGTTGAGAATTTGCTATTGTGATGCTGTTATTGAAATTCATGAAAACGCTACTTCGATATTAACTCAAATGAAAACGTCATCTTTAGGTGACGGGAACACTGTTTTACTGCTCGATGGACCTCTCGGGGTTTTTTCATGATAATTGTGGCAACAAATGTATCTAAAACGTTCACCAAATTTGACAATTACCAACGAAGCATCAAATTCAAAAATATGAGCCATTCGGGCCTGCAGAACAGTGTTTGCTCCTTGGCCTATACATTACATCGGGCAGACTGTGCGAACTGTCGATACGAGCAAAAATTCACAAATTCACAAATATTTTCTTTTCTTGCAGCGGTTTAAGGGACCATCTAATAATTCTACCCTGCTTTAAACATCAATGTTCTCTCCCTCGGTAAACATGTACTGGACTCGGCATGACACAATATCATTGTCTTCTAAGAATGTCAAAGAACTAAATGTTATTTTTTATGTAGCGCTTTACCAATTAATATGCTCAAAGCGCATACATTCAATCCGCTTCAACTACAGGGTACATCAGAATCAGTTCGCTTCACTTAATAGGTGCTTGCATATCATATACAAATACTAATAAGTGCGCTCATTCCTATCAGACACTATTTATAATAGGTGCCTGCATATCATACAAATACTAATAAGTGCGCTCATTCCTAGTGCCTGCATATCATATACAAATACTAATAAGTGCGCTCATTCCTATCAGACACTATTTATGCCTGCATATCATACAAATACTAATAAGTGCGCTCATTCCTAGTGCCTGCATATCATATACAAATACTAATAAGTGCGCTCATTCCTATCAGACACTATTTATGCCTGCATATCATACAAATACTAATAAGTGCGCTCATTCCAAGTGCCTGCATATCATACAAATACTAATAATTGCGCTCATTCCTATCAGACACTACTTAGGTGCCTGCATATCATACAAATACTAATAATTGCGCTCATTCCTATCAGACACTATTTATAATAGGTGCCTGCATATCATACAAATACTAATAATTGCGCTCATTCCTCTCAGACACTTTTAAGTGTCTGAGAGGATAATTTAAGAATTATCCCCCAACCTGCCAACAGCTACCCATTTTAACAGCTGGATGGAGAAAGGCATGTGCGATAAAAAGTCTTACCCGAGGACATGTCAACATGTTGGTCGCAGTGGGACTCGAACTCACATCCTTTTCGATTATAAGTGCGGTGCTCATTCCACTGGACCACACGTGCCCACGGGACTGTTACGCCTGGAAATGTTGGTGGTTTTATGCCGGTTGCCGGAGTCCCGTTTTCGCTGCACACTTCTTGCAAAGTAACAGAGTGATAATAAGCCTTCTTTAAAAACGCAATCACGACAGATATTCTACATACATTCTAAATAGAACTCAATTAATCTATAACGGATGCCCTTAAAGAAAAGAAATCGTTAAAAAGCTGCCCGAAATTGACAAACATGTTGATATTGTAACTCAAGAAACCTCGTTTCGAAGATGATGTTGTCTTCGTCAAAGCCAAATGAGTGACATTTAACGTTGTTCTTCGATGTCGAAAGAATAATAGAGATGAGTAGATCACATGACCTATATATCGTTATTACACACGGATGTAACGCTATCTTGCGTGTCAACAGTGTATAACCATAACATGATCGAGCCGGTAGCCCATCGGTGTCAATGATTTGACACAATATCTTGTCATACTTTTTAAACATCTATAGTATATTCTGAACTGAATAAGCGCGCTTCCATACGTTGCGAATTAAGTTGTTAAAATGAAGTAGAAGTGGAACCTCTAAATGCGCAAACCCAAATGGCTGTAGGTATATATACTGATCATGATATGCACCACATATTTCCCATTGATCGACGTGCGCGTTATTTTGTAATAGACGTTATCCATGTGACGGATTAGCTGCCATCTTTTTTTCCAGAGAGAAGACACACCTGTTTCATGGTGTGTATGCCTGTTTGGTAACACGGTTCATGCAATAAATTGGCCTGATTGGACGTCACGCCTTGACAATGGCAAGGTCTGTGGACGAAGATTGCAAAAAAATTGGATAATCCCTCCATTCAAATGTTAATGTGAATGATTGAACACAATATGAACCTTACCATTGCTTAATGAATGTGCTCAGCCATGCATGAATGCGTACATCTTAATTTCATACAGACATGATAGAGAATTATTGTCTGCTTATTTTGACATGCAATTGTTTAATTTATATTAAATATTTATGTGATTTATGTCAATATTTGAACTTCAATGAGTGGCAAGGAACTTCTTTGGACGAGTGTACATTGAATAGCTTATTCTGTTGTTCTTTGCATGCGTGTAACGGGGTATTGCACACTATTATCATTTTAATCACATTTTAATAATAGCCTATCTCATTCTAGCGATTATTCATTTCCTTCGTTATTGTTATCCAATAAAAAAATAAAAAGACAACAAATACGTGATTTTTGAGATTTTACTGTATTTATTTGTTCTGCTATCTACGGCAGATACCACAATCATTATACCGGGTGGTTCAAAAAAAGTTGACCCAAGTTTATGGTAATTTTTCAACTACATTTAAAGTTTCAGAGAATTTCTGTTTACTTAGTCTTGATCAGCAGTAAGTTTTGAAATTATCCTGATAAAATGGTACATGTATCTTGGTTGGTTCTTCAGATATGGTTAATTACAGAAAGCATGCACAAAACTGCCTTGGCCACGGGAGCGTCCTTTAGTAGAGATGGAATTCACACAGTGGACTTACACACGATTGGTCACAAATTGTAAAAATAGGAGAAAAAGAAAAAAGGAGACATCTGAAACATCTGCCTGGTGCTTAACATTACCTACCTATACGTATATCTACGTTTCTTTGTTGAATGTGAATGGCACATAAGCATAGAGATTGGGATACTTTGTCAGGGCGGGCTTTTCAATTCTGAAACTAGAGCATGCTGTTTTGTTGAAGACAAAAACTAAATGATGCTTCCGTGGACAAGTCAGTTTTGTACATGTTTTCTGTAATGAACCATATCTAAAGAACCAAACAAGCTAAATGTGCCATCTTTTCAGGATAATTTCATGACTTACTGCTGATTTAGATAAAGTAAACACACATTCTCTGGAACTTTAAATATGGTTGAAAAATTACTTTGAACTTGGGTCAACTTTTTTTTGAACCACCCGGTACAAAGTAATAGATGCATATTTACTGTTAATTGACGTGGTCTATCAGTGTACGGTGGGGATTTTGTTTGGTCTCATATAGAAACCCCCTATACCAAGCGGCCTCTTCGTCGTTCGATATAAATCAAATAATTAATTTTAACCTGTACATGATAGCACTTAACGCGATGAGGCGTGTATTTGTATAGAACGCAGGGTATCATTATGTTCCCCATGAACGGTATTTAATAGCAATCTTAACACTTTCCACGCAGCATGCGTCTGCAGACGACAGTTCCAAAATGTCACAAAATGTTTCAAAAATGTCAAAATTATTGATTTTCATCACCATATATGGTGTAAAAGTGCATTACAATAAGTACAAACATGCCTAGTATTGGTTCAGTAATCCTTCAGATAGACCTTGAAATTTGTGAAAGGTTTCTGAAAAATCTGTTTTATATATGGTTACACCAATGGCCGCATGAAAAGTGTTATGTACCTGCTTTAATGGATTCCGCTTACGCTTACAGGGTGCACATAAAATGTGTACGGTATGTCACCACATAGATGCTTTGAACAAGTGCATCCTTTTAGGAACACCCTATATTGCAAAGTATCAAGTATGAAAAAATATAGCATTTGCTATTAAATCAAATTATCAATATCTATATATCAATCGTAATAAATATGTTTTTCATATTTTATGAAATAATATCACTATTTTATTCGACAAAGTAAAATATATTGGACTTGAAAAGAGGATTATTTCCCTGTCACAAGTGAGTATAATAATTTTATCAATCAACTTGGATTTGTCAAAATAAAAACAAATTTTCTACAAGGATTATTTCCTGATACAATAGCAAAGTATTAAAGGAGCAATATTCTAGCAAACAATTGGGCCACATTTGACAACTACCATTTAGAAAATAGTTTCCTAATGCCTGGAAATGTGTACGTGTTCGTGAAGCTAATAATATTTATGTTTCGCCTTGTCAATCAAAACGTTTATGAAAGATAACCAACTCGCAACAGACCATGAGACAGTAGACGACAGTGCGTTTCGCGTGAACAGGTTCACCTCTACAAGTAGCAAGCATGATTCAAAATCCCGGGTTCAAAATATCCCGTTCCAAGAATGTCTGCAGAAATTAGCCAAGGGTGCTGTAAATGGCATACAAAAGAAGAGACATAAAAAGAATGTCCTTATCTATCGTAAATCAACAAGGAAGTATGCATTAAAACACAAACCTTTTCTACAACATTTGCAAGCATTTGGGCTAATCCAATTTATCCAATTTAATACGACATCACACAAGGCCATGTGTTTTGAACTCGCCACCCTTCCCGTTGCATGTCCAGATTTTTACATTTTACACCATCTGAGATTCGAATTAGCATATCGCAATAACTACTTGTTCTACCCCATAAAAAGTATATATTTTCTGAACGGTAATCTCACAAGGAATCCAAATATGCGATTGGAATTTGCATAGGGCCTTATGGTAACATGTTGAGATTAAGAATGTTCAAAGAATATCGATTTTTTTCATATTTTGATTAAAGCTCAATATTTTTTTTATTCCTATCCCAATCATCATTTTACTGTGCATATTAGTTCCTCATGCAATTTACCCATCAGACCATAATGGTGGTCAAGGGTAACTTGTTGAAATATACTATATTGGGAAGTAAATGAGCGCAAACGTTTACATTTCATATTTATTAGAGTTTTCACATATATTTTTTTGGCTATTCACCCTATCCTGATTTAAGCGAAATTTTTTTAATTCCCCTATTTCAGAGCTTTCCAAAAATGTATAATTTTGCTATAATCGGTTGAATAATTCTGTTGTTATAGTCATGTATGTAAAACCGATGAATTAGGGCAAGTCACTGTGTAGTGAATAGGGAAAGACCAAGGACAATTCAATCGATTCGTGATTACAATTGTTACGTAATAGTTGACAGGTTTGTTGAAACAGAAACTTAGAGATTATAAAACAATCTATAAAATGAGCGTAAAATCATGTTTGTACCATACAGAGATCAGGAGTTATTATAATTTGAACGTAGAATTGGGAACATTTTCTATATTCCCCATAGAGATTGTACACAACGCCACCGCCACCGCCGCCACCGCCACCGCCGCCACCCCTGACTTTCGAAATATAATCAATCATATCTCAGCCAAACAGTTATAGAAATACCTGATTTATTCGCACAGTGTAGCTAGATAAATAAGCTTTCAAATGACACCTAACCCATAGCTCTACCACATTTAGTTGTTGAGTTAATAGAGAGAGATGGATGATTCGTCACCAAAAATGCAACGCCGCCACCCTTTTTGGGTGGTCAGTTCAAAACACATGGCCACAATGAATTTCTATAACCCTTACCCTACTACACCACACGGAAACAACACAGTCAGCAGCACTTGACTTGCGCGCGCACACAAATTCTATCTCATGTAGCACTAAAAAACCCGGTATATGGTCTCCAATTTTTTAGCCTAGGAAGCCCTCCCCCGTGGCTGGGTGGTAGTGTATCGCACCTGTCACTCTGCCGGCCCGGTTCAATTCCCGGGGCCATCACTGTTTAAGTTTTGTATTTAACCCCCTCCCCCTGTTCTTCGTTCCATCCCCACCACACGTTTCTAGGGTTAGGGTTAAAGCATCTTTGATGGGATGACGTCTTGTACAGCTGGATTTTCATGAAATGAAAGAAATTCTTATTTTCCTAACACTCACACCGCAATCACGCCATAATTAAATTTGGTGTCGCAACAAATGTCTCGTGCTTGTTTACTTTCTTACATGAATAATTCATCACCGCCCTCCCCCCCCCCCCCCCCCCCCCCCCCCCCCCCCCCCCGGCCCGGTCCCCTTAAACGATATAAAGTAATTTATATGGATTTAGCCATATATGCTGTGTGACTAATCACGAAAATCTGTAAAACAGGTGGAAATATGATACTATATATTTCATGTATATTAGGACAATCCTTAAATCAATACAATTAGTGACCAATTATATGCCTATAGTAGCTACTCTGTAATGCTTGTGGTGGTCTGCTTAACTCGACTTGTGTTCACAATTGTTATAACAATACTTGGCAAAGAATCGAACCGATCAGTCTTTTTTCCCACACCGGTTAAGGGGGTGATTGGTTGGTTGGTGTGCATATAGGCCGCGTGAAAAATAAATATTGTGTATAATTTGTAGCCCCAATGTCTAAATAAAAATCCAAGTGGTTGATCACAGCCAATTTGTTTTGTATTGCTGAAAAGCTCGAATTGTTCGTATTAACCTTAACATTCTTGAATACTACGAATTACTACGATGCGGTGTGCTTGTGTCACCCGATTCGGCAGTTTTTGAATGAAATAATGACCCCAGGGTATATACTTGGCGAAGTATACTGAGCCAAGTTTGGTTGACCCCGTGGCCTAGCGGTAGATCGTCAGGATCTGACCCCAGAGGTCCGGAGATCGAGCGCCGGGGGCCCTTTTCCCCCTCGCTTTTTGGCCGCGAAAAAAAATCTTTGGAAAAGGTGCCTCGGGGGTTAGGGTTATGGAGCGATTTTTTTCTTCTATTTTTTTTCATTTTTTTTCTAATTTTGGTCTCATTAACCCTAACACTCTTGAATACTACGAATCACTTCGATGCGGTGTGCTTGTGTCACCCGGTTCGGCAGTTTTTCGATGAAATAATGGCCCCAGGGTATATACTTAGCGAAGTATACTGAGCCATGTATGGTTGATCCCCGTGGCCTAGCGGTAGATCGTCTGCATCTGAACCCAGAGGTCCGGAGATCGAGCGCCGGGGGCCCTTTTTCCCCTCGATTTTTGGCCGCGAAAAAAAAAAAGATAAATGAGTAGAAATGTTGTAGGTTTTGTTTAGTTATAAATAAACCGATGCACTAGAAACCAAGAGTTAAAATCTGTGTGGCCATATTGGTTTAGTTCAGTAAACGAATCTGAATGTATACTGTGTCAAACAAAATGGCAACATCGTGTGAACGGTTGACAGAGTGGAAACTATGTCATTATATTCAGAGTTAAAGGTTACGGAAGAGAGTATAGGTCACGTTTGTTCTTGGGGAAAAACAAACACGATGTAGAATTCCTCACAAGCATACGTATGAATGGTAGGTATACATGGTGTTTCGAAATTAATAGATTTCATGTTATACCTGGAATACTATTTTGGGATTTGGAGTCACCTGCAGTGCGCACAAAATGTAAGAACAATTCATTGAAAAGAAGGGGAAAGCTTGTGAACTCTGCACGTTAATTAAAAATTAAAGCCTTATTTAAATGCAAGTATTTTTAAGGGGTGACTAAACGAAATAATAGCATAAACTATTACAAAATTAAAAACTCTTCAAAATTTAAAACATTATTAAATATAGATGTTCCAATAATAACTGGCCCGATTTTCAACTTGATGTATTCTATTCTACATGAGGGGTCATCTTTAAAATAGTCGTATTTCAAAGTTTGAGCTGCATAACTCAAATGGTTCTTATTTTAGAAGCACAAGGTAACATGAAATTTGCCCATTGGGTAGTACACAAACTGGCCGGGTGGTTAACCATATCTGTGGCAGTAATTCACTTCATTTTGGCCTATAACGTATAAATGGAACATATCTTGAGGTAAACATTTTACATAAATAATTAGACAACTATGGGGTTTCTTCTGATATCAAAATATGTCGATGGACCAAAAAAGGTGAAAATGTTCGGAACATCCACATTACATTCAAGTTGCCCGAGTTTGACAGGTTGAACTGGCCATAACGCTAGTATTAGTAAGTTCCACCATCTGTGGTTCCACCCAAGAATTACATCCATCCAACAACATTGACCGCATGCTGGGGGACCTTGAGTGTGGCAGCGGTGGAACTGCTAGCAAGCCCGCAGGCGCTGCAGTCTTGCCACATTACTTGGCACACGTTGTGACTTTCCGCCAGATTTAGGCTAGTATTAAAACTAAAATCTGCCCTTCGGATAATATAATGTGACTTTGTTTTTTCCTCGAAATTTGAACTTTTTTGTTTTTACAAAATATGATATAGCACTAGTTTCTATGACAAATTGAAGTTAAAAGTTAGAATTTCTAATTCACAACAACATTTTTCAAAAGTAGTATATAGGGCTTCTAGTTACACCCAGTCTAAAGAACCTTTAGCCATACTTAGGACAGCGGTGGAAATGGTAGCAAGCACGCTGGCAAGACACAGGTGGTGTAAAATAAATGAGATAAATGGTGTAGGAGGGAAAGATGTATTACCCTGGATAAAGCATCAAAGCCGTGGTCACGAAAGTTGGATAACATACAGGGAACGGAACCGTAATGATCTTTATTGAGTATACACGAAGCTGTGCACCCTTGTCCTGTGCCAAGTCCATTGGGTGTGATTAATACAAGGTTCTAATTAATATGCATACCAAAACTGTTACGGATGACTGAAAGATTTCGCAGATCGTGATACCTAATCAAGCGCCAAGAATGATCATTAGACCAGAGACGGTGAAAAGTAGGGATAATCTTCTCTATTGAAATTTTGTAGAAAACGTGTGCTGTCTGTCTCGCTCGCTCGCAGGTTTGAAATTTAGTAGTCTGTTGCGACAACAAATTGTCGCTCATACTATTATGGTATGATGCATTATCTTTAGTGTCGGTGGAAATTCAAATCCGTCAAACATTTTGAACAACTAAAATTATAGCATGAATTCACCGACGCGATTTAAGTAACAATATTTAAAAAGTATTTTATACGACTGTTTCACTCGGTGTTTATTACACCTAAATTCAAACCCACGACGAGCACTCAGGACAATGAATGTATCTTTTCAGATGGAGCAGTTTTTCACTAGAGTCGAGAAAAAGACACACACGCAGTCACGCAGCCCTTCGCTTGAGTCGAACAGAAAATGTCACACAGTGTTAATAAGCCGAATTGATTTCGAATACTCGTGGTCTAAATTGGGCTGTAAATTTGTAAATTAGTAAATGAGTCGTACAGACGATGGTTTCACATCTTCTGCAAGTTCTTTCAAGTAACAATCCGGAATAGTTTCGCGCGTTGCAGTGAGCTTCTTTACTCATGAGAGTGCAGTTGTACACAAGAATAGTGAAAGAGAGCAGTTTTTCACTAGAGTCGCACAGAAAATTTCACACAGCCGAATTGATTTCCAATACGCATGGTTTAAATGCATAAATAAGTCGTACAGACGATGGCTTCACATCTTGTGCAAGTTCTTACAAGCAACAATTCCGGCGACAATTTAGAATAGCTGCGCTCTAGGCTGTGATGATTTGAACTGAACTGGTTGTAATTTAATAGCTTAGCAAAACACGAGGGCAAAATGTGCATGCATTAACCAAATACACGCGTCGCTGAATAATTACTATATTGTAAAACGTTGTATTGTGTCTACCTGTGATATTAATGGAAACGCCATGTATTAAATCAGCATTTTATTAGATAGATATATGTCAGGATTCCCATCATTCATCAATTCCAATACTGCCAAACATATTCACATCATTGCACAATTGAAACTAATTAAATACCATCGTATTAAAGGTGGATAAGATCCTTTGAATTGCGTGAATTGTTTTGTGTGATTTGCATTACTGCTTCTACCAACTCGACAACTTCTACCGATAACATTCCGTATTACGATCATTTGTTGAAATAAGACTTGTACATAAGTGTATCGATGCTGAGAAGATGTTGCTAATACTGAGCGAGTTGATATGTTGGGTGCGCTTATCAATCATGCCTATAAAACAAGTACAACATGCCTAGTATTGGTTCAGTAATCCTTGAGAAAGACTTTGAAAATTGGAAAGTTTTTTGAAAAATCTGTTTTATATGGTAAAACTAATAGCCGCTTGTAAAGTGTTAAGATACTCTTGCAACCTGCTGAAGTTCATAGAACCGTCCTCGTCTCACCCTCTCCATTTGATAATCATGAACTATTGCATTCCTAAAATGACAATTTCTATTTTATACAAGTGTTTGAAAATAAAGTTTTTTATTTATAAATCCTTCTTATCGGGAAAAAAAGTTACTCAGAAGTGTGAAACTTTTTTTGTTAACCAGGGTTGCACATCAGTGTTGCACTCCAAGGACGACTGATACTGTATTTCAGATGTTACACATTTGAAAGAATACTGATATCCTGGAAAGAAAATACTTTTATAAAGTACATTTCAGTTTCAAAATATGACCTTCACTAAAAAGTAGAAAGGAGCTTTGCGATTAGAATAGCAAAAGTTATTTTCGGAAATAAAGTTTCGTCACACTCTACAACACGACTGCCAAGTTTAGGTTTTCTCTCACACATACATTGTACATGTATACCACGACTTTCTCTATGTGTAATAGTAGTGTATCACGTGGGTTTACAACAATACAGCCAGAACTGGAGGGGTTGTGATTTAATTTTGAAAAAAGTGGGTCATTTGAAAAGAAATACAATTTTGCTGTTGGCAGGAAAGAAAATAGCTCATTGTTATTCCCATGCATTACGGCATTTAGTATTTCTACACCACTGTTATAATAACGTCACTCGAATAAATAGCCCCGGTTTTATTGGTCACGCACAATAAGTCTGGGCGTAGAGCTTCATTTTCATTTCACAAAAATAAATTGCTTGGTTTTTCTTCACAGTACACATAGCCTACCTCTCAGGACATTTAAAAAAGTGTAAAAGGGGGCAAATCGATTATTATCTTAACCTTACAATAATCTGTCACAGAAAATATTTCTTGAATTTTAAAGATTAGGTTGGTATTCATTAATTTGGGGAAACTTGTTTTAATGTTGAATATGAAAACAACTGGTGGTTTTAGACCATTGTACGGAAGATACATTTATAAGTTACTCGATGAGACCCGCAAAGTATTGTGGGAAATAACCGAGCCAAAAATCAATTTCATATCTTTCTATACATTCCGACTAAAAGAAAAATTGTATCTCACTTGACATACACGGAATTCGTTGTTCTAGTCAACAATCAAATATGTTTGCTCTGAAGCAAAAAACACAATCTTGTTCATCTGTTCATCTGCCACACAACATATTGCAACAGCGCTACAAGCAGACAATGTTATTTTACTGTACCGGACGTTTCAAAAATGTATCAGTTCTTGTGAACCGAAAGCATTCACGTACACGCTGGATCCTACGCATTGTGAGTTTGCGTTTACGACGAATTTCATGTTCGTATATGGCGTTTTTGTTGTTAACATGCAATATTAAAAGACAAGGAATTACGAAGGTACTCTTTTTCAGGTGGGGCGGCATTTTTTGGTATAACAAAAGGTCAAAAGTCGTGGTCCCGTCGATTAGGACGCTTATAAACTTAGCGGTAACTTTTCGCGAGTAGAAATGGGGAGATTAAAAAGTTGACGGTAATTACCGTTAAGATAACTTAGGGTCCATATCCAAACTCTCAGTGCTTTTAAAGCATTTTTCTAGCGATTTAAAAGCGCTTTTCCAACGGTATTTCGTTCTATTGTTAAAAGCATCGGAAAAAGATCGGTGATTAACTAGAAACCTCTCTACTTATCTGGCGTTAACAATAGAACTATTGTAGTACTCTCGATGTCTGCATTAGTGAAGCAGACAGATCAAAGGCGCAAGGAAGGTTGTGTTATATTCTTTAAAAAATACTATATTATAGTATTTCTTAAAGAATATAACACAACCTTCCTTGCGCCTTTGATCTGTCTGCTTCACTAATGCAGCCATCGAGAGTACTACAATAGTTCTATTGTTAACGCCAGATAAGTAGAGAGGTTTCTAGTTAATCACCGATCTTTTTCCGATGCTTTTAACAATAGAACGAAATACCGTTGGAAAAGCGCTTTTAAATCGCTAGAAAAATGCTTTAAAAGCACTGAGAGTTTGGATATGGACCCTTAGCGTTAACTTTCCAGTGCCCCTGTAGAAACACACTCTATCATGCAGTAATATTTTGTTCTGCTAAGCGATGTCTATGCTGCTTTAAATCTTTAAAAATGAATGTTGACAATTCGTTGTATTTCCCTACAGTTAGGCCTATTCAATTCTTATTTTGGTTGGCACATTCTCGTTTACAGGATATAGCGTTATAATCATAGTGTTTCAAAACGACACAAAGATTTTTGCTTTGATTTTAAACTGATTGAAAATGATGAAAACAGAGGTTCAATTTTTGAAACACCCAGTACATTGCGTAGGCGTTTGACAGGGTGTGAGATTCGGGCACGGTAGTCGATTTCCATCAAATTGAATCTTCGAGTAGGTTATTATCATGATTAAAGTATCTAATATTACAAATAGTAGGTCGTAATGCCAAAATATTAGATGTCATCCGAAATGAATCCTTAAAATATTGATGTGTTTTACAACAACGTTTGGGGAAAAGTGTTATTTAGGTCCAAGTACAGGTATACCCGGTACCGTTCAATACTGGAACATAAATATTGCTAGTATCGCTCGATACTGGTATGATTTTACTGTTCCAGTATCGGGCGATACTGGAACACTAAATTGTGTACCAGTATCGAGTGATACAGGAAAGTTTTTATGTTCCAGTATCGGGCGATACTGGTACACATGCTACACCAGTGTGATTTTCCCCAGTATTGAACGAAATTGGTACATAATTGTGTGCCAGTATCGCCCGACACTGGAACATTTTATTTGTTCCAGTATCACACTGACTGTGTACCAGTATCGAACGATACTGGGAGTTCCAGTATCCGTACGATTCTAGTACAGTCCGGAATCTGGGCCACTTTTTCTGACTTTTGGGTTTTACATCATTCTACTACAACGTTTCATTAGTTAAACGGTTGATCATCTGATGTCAGTGGTTATTTTTTTTCAAATAGGCTTGTGTATATTATTACCTTCCTTTTTACCACCCAATAAGTAATGGTAAGAGTGCGACTGGCGTAAAATTGCCTTAATACTCTGGCGAATACGAAAAACTCATCCAAGCTTAACTTGCCCAAATTTGCCCATCATCCTTCGTATTTTTTTTTCACCTCTGTGATTTTTTTTAAAGTTTCATTGAGAGGAAGTAGCTGTATCCTTTCATCCTTTAACATGATTGACGCGTTTGATCAGCCTGTAACCAAGTTAAGCGTCAACTAGTATTAACACTGACTGAGGACTGACTTTCATAAAGATATCCACAAGACTTAAGTCAAATGCCTTCAGCATGGTTAAGGATACCTCTCATCACTCGTCCCGCTGTGTGTAGGTGGGCTGAAATGTCACAGTTATTAACAAGACCTTACCTAGGAACGCCGTGATCTTACAGGCGGGATATGGTCGACATAATATGGATGTATCACATAGCACGGGGCATAACGAGGCGTGATATTATCGCCATCATCTCTTCGGTCAGTGGCCTTTGTATAATCTGTGTGATCTTCTATTTATACACAATGCAACAAGTTCACAAAACCCTTTAGGAAGGTAAAGATATAGAAATACGTAGTGGCCAATACCGGCATGCTTCATTCTTGTCACGTGAGCAGTAAAATGTCTCCTCGCATAAACAGTCTGCTGTATCCCATCGTTCCCATTGTCATTACATAGCATGCAGTGAATGTACATCAGATAATCCAGAATAGTTTACGTTGCGGACATGCACTTCAGTTAAAACGGGGGTATCACATTAAAAGATGTTCAATAGACTTTGAAAATAAGCAAACATTTGTATGTTTCAAACGCCAAAAATAAATAGTATCGGATGATTAAAAGTGACATTTTTGAGAAGGTTCGTCCGCAACATGTCATTCTTGACAATTTGGTCTTATCCGCAAAAAGCTGAATATTACGTGAAATGTGAACTAAAATATGAACTATAACTCGAGATGATTTTTCAATTTCAAAACATTCAGTTACCTAATTACGGAACTATACGCACGGTACTGTTAAAACAAACTTCTTTAAGATAGGTCTAGGTATTAAGAGGTAGCCATTTGCAATTCATCAGTGACAACGTTAGTTGGAGGTGTGAGATTTTAGACCAATATTTAACAATAACAATTCGCAGGATATATGAACAAAATAAAATGTGGTTGATCGGTTTGAAGTTGTCTACAAATGGACTTAAACATATCCATTATGAAATTAGCAAATACTGTCAGTGGTGATAGCTATTATCACAAAATATGCTCACTAATTATGGTAAGGATACTTGATGAGCTATAGTGCATTCGTGCTTGATAATGGCTTAAGGCCTTGCATTCGTGCATTTTTCCTATTGTCCGTTATCCATTGCTATCCACGTCGATTATATCTACGAATGCGCTACCGGAGGTTTGAAGCGTGCAAGGTTAACATATCGGTTACCATTAGCATCGTGCATTATCTAAGAAAGGATTCTAATAATGCTCAGTTGAACAAAATAAAGGTCACCGATTATGTTAATAGACAATAGGAGGAACTCTAGAATTAAGTTAATACATTAGCTGCTATTTATTTACCAGGTTACTAGATTAGTCTATTAGTGATCTGCATTCAATATCTCTCAATTTTAAAAATAAAGATTATGTGCGAATTATTACTAGTGCTACTAATGTACTATTGGCTGTGTCGAGTAAATGCTAATGCTACCAGTTAATTCGCACGTGGTAATAGCAGTTGTCACATGAAGGAAAATTAAATCATAACTCGCTGTTCAATATACCTAATGATGTTTTGATTGCCTGCAATTCATTTCTCTAAATATGAAAATGTAATGAAGGGACGAATATATTACTATGGACTCTATAGAGTCCATTATGAAAGTTGGAATTGTCACTGGTTCATTTTGTATTTGAACCCGGTGATAGTAGTAATCATCACTGAAAGGCATATTATGTGATCTTTTCCATGGGGCGCCCTCTATTCATGATTTTTTTTAGAAAGTAGATTTGCTTGCAGATTTACATTTCTGATCATAAATCGTAAATATATTCTGAGTTACAGAGCGATGCGATTCCTAATTACTTATTTTTTAGGGGTTGAAAATATTGTTCGCTAGCGAACAGTCTATTTTCAGTCTATTTTCAGTCTAAAAACCATGATTTTGAAGTAATTAGGAATCGTATCGCTCTGAACCCAGAATATATTTATGATTTATGATCAGAAATGTAAATCAGCAAGAAAATCTTTTTTCTAAAAAAAATCATGAATAGGGGGCGCCCCCTGGAAAAGATCTCATAATATGCCTTTAAACACATACACACAGATGAGATCATCACTGCATTGCGATGTTCACATTATTCTAATGATCTTTTTAGGATCTCCGTCTCTGTTAGTGTTAGTATTAACATAATACAAACAATTTATGTCGGGAAGATTATCCTATAATACTAGGCAGAGAAGGCTATTTCAACATTTTCAGCACCGTATGTTAACACTTTTCACGCGGCAGGCGTCTGCAGACGACGTTCCAAAATTTCACAAAATGTTTAAAATATGTCAACAATATTGAATCTCATCACCATATTTGGAATAACCATGAGAAATAAATGCATTAAAATAGGTACAAACATGTCTAGTATTGGTTCAGCAATCCTTGAGATAGACTTTGAAATGTTGGAGAGGTTTACGAAAATGTTGTTTTGTATAATGGTAAAACTAATAGCAGCGTGGAAAGTGTTGCCTTAAAGTATATAATTGCATTTAGTGAAACAGTTTTGCACCTGTTCAATATTATAACGTTTCAAACTCAAATGCCATTGAATATTGAATACTCTTGCACACTTAAACGTCACTTAACGGTACTCTAGCGTTACAAGTTGACAGCACTATTGCGATTGACGGGAAAAGGATATATTCTCTCATACACCTACAACATAGCGGCGGGTTTTAATATTCAACTTACTAGTTTGAGGTATTAACAATTTCCACGCGGCAGGCATTCTGCAGGCGACATTCCAAAATTTCACAAGATGTTTCAAAAATTTCAACATTATTGAATTGTATTACCATATTTGGTATCACCACGAGAATTGCATTGAAATAAGTACAAACATGCCTAGTATTGGTTCAGTAATCCTTGATATAGACTTTGAAAATTCGGAATGGTTTCTGAAAAATCTGTTTTGCATATGGTAAAACTAATAGCCGCGTGGAATGTGTTAACAATTGCCGGGCCTTTTATTGTGTGTATGCTAAATGACAGACTGAGTAACCAAGAGATTCTGTACACTTTTATATCAAATATTCTGTTAATGTTCAGAGAAAATGCCCCTCATGTATAGAAGTTTTAATCGAATATCATATCGTAAATGAATTGCAAAATGTCTTACGGTTTTAATAATGGAAATAATGAATAAAAAAATTTAGTCGGTGCAGTAATTAAAGTAATTAATGCAGCCATACAGAAAAGGGTAGTTCTCAGGAAATGGAATAAGGCAAAGGTTTGTTAAAAAGGTGGCTTTTAAGGTGAAACAATTGATTCCATTCCAAAATAAATAACACTGAACACACAGTTGCAATAAGGTTTGGGGCATGACTCAATTCAATTCAATTCAATTCAATTCAATTCAATTCAATTCAATTCAATTCAATTCAATTCAATTCAATTCAATTCAATTCAATTCAATTCAATTCAGTTCAATTCAATTTAATCTAATTAAAATCACTGAAATGCGTATCCCATAGTGAACCCAATTGCATATCACATGCATCATAAATATTCTCTAGTCTAACAACGTGTATTATGCATTCAAGGCGTTATAAATAAAAGCTAAAGTTTTAGCCAATTGTACATGATCAGACCAAATAAAATAGAATTAATTGTACAATATTTCGTACACATGAAATAATCTCAAATTATTCTTCAAAATGCAACCCGTTTCATCTTGTCTATCATCTCAACTTACCATATGCTGTGAAATCCCCCCCCCCCCCCTCCCCCTCACCTCTCTTGTCTCCCTCTTCCCTCGTACCATACAACTACACCTCATCCCCGGGTCTTTTTTCCTTCCATTTTTTGAATAAAAAAAATCTTTCTATCTAGGTCAGGCCCGTGCGGATATCTCCATAATTGAAATACTCTCGGCAAACCGAGGGGTGACGTGAACTTAATTTTGCAGCTCATCAACAACTTGCTTGCCGAAGTGATACTGACGTTTAGGCACCTGAGGCTAATTTAATACATGCAATTTTCCAAAACCAAAGCTAATGACTATTGTAAACATATTATTATGGTTGGCAAAGAAAGAAGAAAAAATCGTCTGAATTTCATTATATTTAGTAATTATAGTGCTACTACAAGAGAAATATTTTATCGAATGATTGATGATGCTGTTATGCTAATGTGGAATGCAATGATGAGTGTACATGGTAGTATATATATATATGGCGGATTTTTTGGAACGAGATTCGTAATTGCAACAACAATATATGCCACTGATAATATAATGTATTCGCCACGCTAATAAATGGGTGTTGTTCAAGCAGGATACTTACTCTGTTACATAGAGTGAATTGAAAACCATTAAAAATGAAATTCACTCTCTTATAACATTGTTAAGTTGTTACCAGTCAGTAAGAGTTTAAAACTCATATACATGTAGAGTGACATAAGGACCATTCTATACTCACTTTGTGGGATTTACTTCATTGAAAGAGAACCATTTTACTCTAGGATATACTGAAATGCGCTTACATTATGATTATATTTGGTGATACAATTACCATCTTAACACTTTCCATGCGGCAGTTGTCTGCAGACGACAGTTCCAAATGTTTGCAAAATATTTCAAAAATGTCAAATTTATTGAACTTCGTCCCCATATTTGCAATCACCATGAGAAATACATCAAAATAAGAACAATCATGCCTAGTAATGGTTCAGTAATTCTGGAGATAGACTTTGAAAGTTGGGAAAGGTTTCAACTGACAAATTTGATTTTTGTATATGGTAAAACTAATAGCCGCGTGGAGAGTGTTAAGACAAAACCAGAATGATATATTTGTACATTCCAAACAACCCATGATATGTTTTTAATGAATATAATGATATGTTATTGGATGAGTCTTTTCAGAAAACATATCATGGCTCAGCACACAAAGAAGAACATACCAGTACACAAACAAACACATATTAGGATTCTAACAAAGGATTCTAATAATGCACAGTTGAACCAAATAAAGATTTTCTTTGAATTCTGAGCAATGATTTGTTTTTAAAGGATTTGTCCAAAAGCATATCAATCTGCCCATTTAAATACATACTATGAGTAGTGCTACAAATAGAAAAAACCCATATCAGTTTGGTTTTCTTACTTTAGTGTAATATAGTGATTTTGTGGGAAAAGTGTACAATAGGTCCCAGATTCTGGACAGTACTAGTATAGTACTGGAGCACCCAGTATCGTTCGATACTGGTACTAAATCAGTGTTCCAGTCTCGGCCAATACTAACCCATATAAAATGTTCCAGTATCGGGCGATACTGGAACATAATTATGTACCAGTATCGTTCAATACTGGGACAAATCTCACTGGTATCATTTGGTGTTTCAGTGTCGACCGATACTGGAACAGTACAATCGTACCAGTATCGACCGATCTGGGATCTAAAGTGCACTTTTCCCCAAAATACGCGCAAAAATGAAACAGCAATATGATCATATAGAATCTATAATTCGGATAATTTGTATAACATACTACATTTTTGCTACATCTAGGGTAAGGCACATTGTTTAGGTTTCTTCGCGAGCGCTTAGTTTTCGTAAATTTCGCGAATGGTATTTTCCAGTTTTCCGGAAGATAAATAATCGCGTAAACTGACGTTTTTTGAACATGCGGTAAAACAGCCACCATGAAAATTGCTAAAGGGTAAAGGAAAGCTGGTACTTTCATTTATACCTACAATGGTAATAAAAACCCTGAAAATATCTGTGCGAAAAAGGATTATAGAACCCTCCTGCAAGGTAACTTGAGTCACTGGTATTAAAGTCAACATTTTGTAAAAATCAGGGCACTTTATAGACGATAACAACCTCTCGCAATGTAGGTCTTTCCTAAAATTTGATATAGTCGGTATGTTATTAAGTAATACGGGCCAATAACTACATTATTGGAATTCAATTTAGTGTGCATAATTCTGGGCTATGCTTCGGGAGTGGAGGATAATTGAATCCAACGCATATGGGTTACGAGCTTAAATTCTCAATCTAAATCAAATATTTATATTTTAAAAGCTGAATGTTTGTCGAATATGTTACTTAATACATTTTCCACCGGTTAGCATGTTACTCAACCATGTTAGCAGTAGATAATGGCTATGTAAACATTGGAATAACTCGAGATGTATTTAACCATTTGCCTATGGGTACAACGTAATTTTAGACGAGACAAGATATTCCCAAAATTCATTAATTTTAAAATACCACGATAATATTATGCCACTGAGTTGGGGTCTTTTTTACGGTTATTTGAATCCATGAAACATTTCAATTATTCGAATTTTTAATTAAACGTGTCCTATTTCTCTACTCAACCGATAAAACAACAACAAGTCAAATATACCAGCACATAATATACATGTGTACATGTATTATAGTTAAGTGATAGTTGAACAGATAATTATTGACGAATATAGCGCCCTCTGTGACAACATTTAACACCAAAGCTTAAATTCCAAAACATATCTATAATTATATTGGGATCATCGTGGTATTTGTTGGGATGCGAGTGCGACCTTCCATCGAAATTGTTGCTATAGCTATACTGCCTCAATATAATTTATGCAATAAATGTGTTTTTAAAAAAATCGCTGATGTCAAAAACAACTAGCCAGTGCAAATGCAGAAACTACGACGAGGACAATTTCGTTATAAAATGGCGGTGTCATGGAGTCAAACATGGCCAACATATCAATCAATAGTCAATTTTTCTGGAGATCGGGCTTTTTTGCACCTACGTAATACTTAAACATATATTAACTAACATCTGAAACCGTTTACCTTAATTCGCCGTCTATCATAATTTGGTAATTTTGATGTAGAGCACATCGAAATTATCAGCATGCACTCACCACATAACTTGCTTCAAGCAAATGTCAATCTAGCGTCATTATTCAACCGTTTTCCAATACATCATTGAACTTCAGGGTTCCTATACGTACCTTGTCTATTGAAACAATTTCTATTTTTCTAAATTTCATTTTTCTCGGCAATCACTCAATGCCCCTTTAAATTCTCAAGTTGGAAGTCGTGCACAGACTATCGCCGAAGGAGATTATTACTTAAACATTGTACAGTGATACTAGTCTAAGGGAACAAGACGCACGTTAAGCTGAAATATAATTGCACCCCTTTAGGCAACACCAAATGTACCTGTTTTGTACCTGGAGATCGTCAAGTCTAAATGTGTCAATTTTCGGCGCTTATCCGATTAATAGGGATGATCCACAATCAGTTTGCGAATTAGCTTGTATCGCGGTGCAAATTGCTCCACAATTTGAGGCAATTGCTATACAAATTTCAGCTTGTATATCAGTTTTTACAGTGTTAACTCATCATTGGGTCACATTTCTTAAGTTGGGAAATGTGAAATGCAATGTGATGAGTGTACATGGTAGTATATATATATATAATGGCGGATTTTTTGGAGCGAGATTCGTAATTGCAACAACAATATATGCCACTGATAATATAATGTATTCGCCACGCTAATAAATGGGTGTTGTTCAAGCCAGAGATTTACTCTGTTACATAGGATTACTCCATTGAAATATATCCATTTTACTCTAGGATAATTAGCCTTACGATGAATTGGAACAATATTGCTATGCACATTTTTCAAATGAATTCGCACCCTGTCCGTAATATGTAATGTGTAAAGCCAGAAGCTTTACAAGTCTGTGTTTGCATAGCGTACAAGATGGAACCGCTTGGAATCTGAAATATGCCCATTTCAAGAATTAAGAAATGAGGTAAGAAAAGATTGAGTACTTCCTTACCTGTCAAATTATGTATTTCATAATTTCATAATTGATAGCATTGTTATTTGCAATATTAATCACAGAGCACGCGCAGTTCTTACTCCAGCATTCAATGCTCCGTATGAACGTTTTGTGAACCCAATTTGAAATGCTCTGATTTCTATAATCAGCGGCGTCTTAGGGGGGAAATGGTAAAGTCTTATAAGTTATTAGCGTTTTTCGCTTCCTAGGGAGTCGTGTGGTGATTTGAGCATTGAAGCATTCAACACAATTATTAATAAGAGCAGACGGTGTACAATGAACGCATGAGCATGAGAACTGGTTACCTGATCTCAAACTTTGAGTAATATAAATATGTTATGCTCACACCTTGATGAGAGTAACGTTTTTAAAAAAATATTCACGCAATGCCTCAAAATTTAATACTATTTGAATGAAATCAATTGTATTCAGCCGTAGCGAATCTTAAACTGTCGCTTAAACTTCGGCAACTTTTAAAATAAAAATGGCATTTTAGGACATTTGATACGTGTTCTGCCGAGGTTGGTATGTGATGTGAATATCTATCTATTCACAAATTTTACCCGTACCCCTTAAGTGAAAATCTTTGTCATGCTGAGTACACTGACCTACTTTTCGTAATGTATGGACGGTGGTTCATTCATCAACAATTTAACAGGTCTTGACCGCCGGCAAAGCAATGACCATTGACGCGGCAGAGGACACCGCAAACAAACACTTTAAAGCGATTCTAATGGATCCCTAAATTGAGTTCAATTGAGGTAAACGCTATTCAAAAATCAATATACTTCACGACGGACTTTTTTCAAAATAGCGCCTGATGTGCACCAAATTAACAGGAATATTCGATGCCTAACACGTGTATGTATGTTTTAATGGCCGCTGATAAATGTATATTATGACTATCGACTTACTGCCAAGTCATCAACAGGTGCGCACAATCTACTGGTATGGGACACGAGTAAGTTATTGAGCATACAGAAATGCTTCATAAGTATGTCAAGGTTGTGAAATCCGTGTTTGAAGCTAAAGAGCATACATTTGGCTACTTTTAATACATTGTTACTAGGAACAAATTATGTACTAGGAATGTGTGTGTCAACATTGAAAGTCTGACCAATTTTTATCAATAGAGGGCGCTGCAATATCAAATGTATTATTGTTTGTCACTCTTGATATTCAAGCAGAGCAGGGACAGTTACCCTCCAAATTATTGATATAATGCACAATTTGCTTGATATTGCGATATTAAGACGAAATGTCCAAAATGTCATTTAACCTTGACCTCACTTGAATACGATAGGCCTACTATATCGTCTTTAAATTATCTTATGAATTTCACGACAATTTTCATCGTCAAAATATTCTCACCCTTAATCATCTACTTTGAACTAATGACCCTCCGTGCAAGCGCCCTATATGCTATACGAGCATTACGAACAGTAGCCAGTAAATGTGTGAGTAAAGCAAATCTTGACTTGACTAATTACTAAATCACTCTCCCAATTGCCCCGGCCAATTGCAATACATTCATCCATTCTTGTAAATACCGTTTAACACATGTAAAACTCTAATAATAATAGAATAATGTTAAAAGACTGAAAAACATCTCCGCAAGCTAGTTCCCCTGTCGACATTCAACAAGTGGTCGTGGCAATGTAAATAGTGATTTTGATTGGTCCGTTAGTGGTGTATATTGGTGAACGGAAAGATTGTTGACATTTCGGCGGCGGTACGGGAATGACCTTGCTAGCGGCCAAATTCACGGACAAGTGTATCACACGGCGTGAAAGTGACACTTAGTGCTCAACCTGGTTCTTATAAGTCCATTGATATTTGCTTGTTGGTTCCCTCAAGTTAAAGTGCAAATGATCTCTAGTCGTTTTTCCCCTGAGCTGGGTGCGACATTATACGCTATTTTCACGTTTCACCTAGCAGGAAAATGGGATGACTTTCCCTTGGCAGTGTATTCATCGACATGACTCTTCATTCTTAGCTTCCCCACGTTCACTTTTTCGACCACAATATAAATACGTATATTGATACACAGAGTGTGTCAGTAAATGGTAAAAGGTTAGCCATCATTTTAAACGGGAGCTAGTATGTGTACCATAAGGATCCATTTCGTTATTGAAAATTTACACAATTTATTTGGCGATAGATTTGAACCTCCATATCCAATCATTGAGTAATTCTTCTACTTCATATTCATTTTTATTTAAAAAAATAAAATGAAAATTTTTGAAAAGCCATATTATGATGGCATTAAAAAGGTGAAATAATCGGGGTGAGTTCAAATGTATAAAAATCATACTATAACATATATTCTGCACTAGCAACCAAAAGTATTAGGACACCTTGCAAGAATTGAGAGAAAACACTGGGAATCAATTGAACTACTGTGTTTAGCTTTTGGGTATTCTATGGTTATAAAATGAATGCAAAGTTCTTAAAAGTTTGTTTAAATGAATTTGAGATATTCTTAAAACATTATTTTAAAGGAAAACATGTATACAATATTTCAGTGATTTAAATTTTTCCCATTGATATATTTCGTTAATTTAGAGATTAAGTTAGCATGAGAAAGTACAGATAATTTGGATGGTTTCCATTTTTAAATATGAAAGTCAAGGTGTCAAAATGAAACTAAATTTCCATCCCAAATATCTTATTTTAAAGATGAATAAAGGGATTAAGTCTGCGAGAGATTAAAGACTATAGACAATATTGGGATTAGTTTTGCTTGAGTGAATCCATTGACAAACAATTGAGAAGGGTTTTTTTGAAAGGAAGTCAAAATTGTCAAACTACCCTCCATGGGAGAAACTCAATCACGCGATTGTCTTAAAAATATATGGTTGCATAAACCACTACTTCGTCAAAACATTCCATCAGGACAGTTCGAAATGCCTCAAATCTATCGCATGCATTATAAATTCATGATATAGATTGCAATTCTGTCAGCGCAGTGGGTATGATAAAAAGATTTTTTTTCAATATACAGAAATTCTAAGAGCGTTTGGTGCTTCGCAGTGATATGTATTAAGCTTAAAAGCCACGTGGGTTATCTATCCAATAGATCAAAGCCATTTATTCATTCCCTTCCCTTCAATATATATTCCCCACACTTTTCTTCTACAACACCACTTGCTATGTCTTAAATGCACCATGTCTGTACGTGCTCTCGCATGCTTGTCACCAAATCTATTGAAGAGAAAAAAGGAAGTCGGCGCTGATTCTATCGCCCCTCTTTTGTTCTCAATTACATCTAGCTTAGCATGCCCACAAACCTTACACCATAGATCTTCAAACGCGGGGATGATTCGAGCGGGTATCATCTTTTGATGTCATATGTGTGTCTCGAATCAAAATGGCTCGTTGAAAAGGCCGTACATTATTAAAGCGCAGCACCAGCATCGAAATAACTTCTCAAAGGTTATCAGTAGCTCTATTCTCTGCCGTTCTACACGTTTTTAAACGTTTTTAAAAAATCTTAAAGTATTGACCTGAAAATGTGTGCCCTATTGTCGATATAGCACATGGGTTCGAGTCTAGTAGTACTACTAAATCACGGAGTGAAGTGAAGTAGTTGTGTATTCATTAATTTAATATTACTGTAACATCGAACGCCACGGTGAATACTCCTATATATACATTAATTAACATGCTTCAAAATGTTCGAATTAGATGACTTCACCGTCATGACCGTGGTACATTTTGTCGCACCAATTTTTATGCATGACATCAACCACTGCACAATACGTCCAAAAATAGACAACCAATACTTAATATTGATGACCGAGGGTTCTAAATTTGTTTTCAACAATTCAAACAGGTGTATATGAAATTCATAAAATTGTCAGTTCATTACGATATTTCAGTAAAGACAATCATGCCAGCTCATCCCTGTCTTTGAACAACTGTGCGTCTGTGCCCGATGTATTGAATAAGAGGTCGTGGACATCGCTCTTGTTGTCTCGCACTGATATCTGATCCGTGTCAAATGCATTTCTGCCTCGTGGGATACGAGAATAATTTGTGAAAGTGTTGATATCCTCGAGAGATGAAATTCATAATACATAATATCTGGAATATATTATTATTGTTTTATCAGAATAAACAATACCGCCTGAGGCTTTAAAATCAAGTTTTAAGCAAAGACTGCTTTAATGAGTTATAAAAATGCAAATCAGCTTGGCTTTATCTCATTTGCATTTCCGGCACAAATATTGAACTTAAACCCGATAGGATTCAAGTGTGTTGCCATCGGAAACGAACAAACAAGCAGATAAACAAAGACAGAAACAAAACCGAACAAAACCATACCAAGCCAAGCCAAACTAAATCAAACAAAACAAAACCAAATTTATATTAGTCTGATTAGGCTAAAGTGCTAGAATGCTAAAAAAGGCGTCCCAATGCCTGGCGCTCATTTAAATTTTCGGTACAAAATTCGAGCTTGGTATTAACAGGGAAAAATGTGTTTTTATCGGAGGACCATTGGACCGTTGAAACAAACCCAATTCTGCCTTCAGTAAAATATCTTCGACTATTTCAAGATGGATTCATGATCAGGAAGCACCTGAGACATTTCAGCAAACGAGCACATTTTATAGATACACCTTGTTCTATCTTGGGGGTAAACTGGTTGTATCAGAAAACTATAACATTCCCTGTGTTTTAGGTATTATATAAATCAATTGTTGCTTCCAGGATATCACTTAGGATTTCGCGTTGCAGATATTTTGTATCGGTTTATCGAATATATGAATTGATTTATTCCCATGTAAAGTGATAATTGTTTGTTGGAAATTCACACCCAAGCTCAGATGCTATGGGCTATAAATGGTTTTATACTTGACACATACTAACACCCCCTCACTTAAATAACACAGTAGCCGGATGATATTATTGATCTTTACATACACCGTCAACATGGTCAACATGTACTAAAGGACGCACCATTAAATTTCCAGGGGGGGGAGAAAATTGTGTTCGGGTGATTATTTTTTTTGGCCGCCGTAAGGGGAGAATTTTGTTTGTTTTTTTTGCGCCGCCGAAGGCGGCGTAATTTTTTTCTTCTCTAATGTATTCATTCATATTGAGTTGGGTGGGGGTAGAGTTTCTTCTTCTTTTTTTTTAACTCATCTGGGGGGGGGGGGGTTTGGCCTGCATAGAGGGGAATTCTTTTTCTTCATAAAACTTCCTACCCCCCACCCCTCCCCCCTGAAAATATAATGGTGCGTCCCTAAAGACATAGCTCTTGGTTAATACAAAGACGTAACATATTATACATGTATACAAATATACTCCTCAGTAAGACGTATAAACAATTATAGGCGTGGCTTATTCTGAGATATGTTAATCACACAGCTGTATTGTGCGGACTACAATGTGAACAGGTGATGCATTGCATAATAGGTATTTCTATGGCAGACAGGCTCGGTGCACGTCAACAATGGCATCCATGTACATCGATACATTGTGTTCAGGTCCCGGGGTTCAGGTAGTTCTTTTTTCTCTTGGAGGACCGGAAGAACCAAGAACTATGACATATTTGGTTTTCCCATGCAATTTCCCTTCAGAAAATGTATACTTTTACTACCTCAGGGGGGTATACAAGCAAATATAAATGTGTAAAGTTAAAATCATGTCGCGAAAGCCAAAATCCGTGTGTAACGCGAAAGGAGGCGAGCTTAAAACACATGACTATAGTAACATCAATCTGACAACGGTGAATGTTAATGTAATAATATGTTGAAATTGTTAGAAGTATTTACAATTTCACCGTGCCATCTTGTTTTTATCGTTAGTTTTGTGTCACAACAGAAGGAGAATTGTGTGAAGGTATTTCTTCTTGGAGCATGTGGAGGGTAGGCATAACTCAGTTCAAATGAGGTCATAGTGATCCTTACGTAATGCATTGACTTAGATTAAATCATAAAGGTAATTACTGTATAATATCTACACGATAAAACTAATTACATTCCATCTGCCAAATGTATGTGTTGCGAGACATAACTTCGCACACCTGTATAATTAAGTTGTGAACAGGTGATGCATTGTCGAATAGGTATTTTACTGGGCGGACTTGGCTCGCTTCAATATTCGCTAACATCTTCACCGAGACAGGACGGTGGAGCATTGTGTTAAGGTATTTCTTCTTGGACAGGGTAGAACGCAGGTCAAATGAGGACATAGTGATCCTTACGTAAGGTATTGACTTAGATTATATCGCAAAGTTAATTACTGTCTAATATCTATAAGATAAGGCATATCCTCTACCAATGTGTCGTTAGCTCACCTGTATAACCAAGTTGTGAGCAGGTGATACATCGTCAGATAGGTATTTCTCATGGGAGGACAGAATAGATATTGGTTCGTTCACGTCAATACTCCCATACATTATTACGAAGACAGGTGGTGTATTGTGTTAAGATATTTAATAAAGCAGTAATGCAAAACCCTCTAAAGCAACTGATTTCACCTAAAATGAAATATGGTCAACTCTCATGAAAATAGTGCAAATGAGATTTCAGAAGTTGAAGAAAAAAATTGTCTCCAATTTTATTTATTACACTATTTTTTAATAGTAGACATGTACTGGATACTAGATTTAAAATTTTGTGAACAACACTCATTGCATTTTTGAACAATATAACGTTGAATTTATATTATAATATCACTTGTTTGCAGCTTTTGCTCCATGTTTATTACGTTATATACTTCCTATCAGCTCTAAATCAGAACGAGTTTACAAACTGTGATGCCAAAAACACAAAATTATAGTTACGAAAGCATACTTCTACCAATTACAGCGAACAAAATGCAATGTAATTTTGTAAATTGCAAGTATTATGAATTGTTTTTGGTCTTCACATCACTGTTTGAACCTCAGCTTTAAAAGTAAAAAAATGCACGGTTTTCCAAAATGAATATCTTTGTGCAAAGTATAAAATATATCTTTAATCGTATCTTTTTCCAAGCGTTATAATGTGTTTTTAAAAGTTCGCTCAGAAACAATAAATATTATGCTTTACCAAAAGCGCTGGCATTGGTATTCGGACTTTATGGGGTGGGTAACGTAATAAACATATACAAACACATGTAAACAAATATATTCAACATCGACCAAGTCAGTTTATTTTGTACACAGACATATCTTGTAAATGGTATTTTAGTAAAAGTTAGGTTGCCTAAAGTCCACTAAAAGACAGTTCTATATATTGTCGACTTGCTCTTTTGATGTAGGGTAAATATGGTGAATAACGTAATAAACATGGTCACTAAATCGACAGATGTAACATGGCACTTTACAGATATGTTGTTAGACCATGACATTATTACCTTTATGTAAATTTTAATAGCACTAAATATTGAATAGCCTTTTATCTCTTAAAATTAGTAAGATATTGATTTGTTTTATTTAAAATGATGGTAGTAGAATTGTTAATAAGATTGTACTCTGATGACCTTTTTGTCTCCACTGTTGCATTTGGTTCTGCCGGTATCGCCATTGGTTTTTTGCACTGTGTGGCATATATTTCTGTATAATAAAGATAACAAAAACAAAACAAAGTTAATGACATATATTGCAGCTGTTTCAGCTAGGTATACCGTATTTATTCACACAATTATACGAATTGGTTTATTACGTTATCCAATAGCCATAGAACTATGCATCATTGAAGCATGCAAACAAATGAGATTGTGTCAGTATGTGAGACAATATGTATGTACACTAAGTTAACATTCATAAACACATAATAAATGTTGAATCACTATGAACAGGGTGCAATTATATTTATCAAATGATGGAAGGTTTATTACGTTGTCCATTATAAGGTGGTTTCAGTCCTCACATAGAATAGTCCACATATTACAATTATAACACTGGATACAATGTATGATACTCAAGTACATCAATCATGAAAGTTACTGAATTGACGCCAACATTGACATGAGACTAGACAATGAGGTTGGTTACGTTATCCCGTTTATTACGTTATTGGCAACTGCAACAGTGCCTAATGATGGCTTATAACGTATATACAAAGCAATCAATGAAGATGTTAACGATACTTACTGCATTTCTTCACATTATTAACCCCATTCTGATACCATAGGTCCATTTTCAATGTGCTTAAGAGATCTATAATGACTTCAACTGTCATTCAGCTTAATGTTCATATTACTTACAAGAAAAAATGAGGAATTCTTACCATTCGTCGTGGTTTTTTTGCATTGTACTTTCATCGAGTATCCCCCATGCATGCCTGCGAAAAGGGCCTGCCACGTATCTTTGTTTAATACAGTCGTAGAGAGCAGCTGTCTCTCTGTCGATTTATTCGACAACGTAATAAACGATAACGTAGTAAACGTTTTTCGTACTCAAAGTACCATGTAGACGATCTGGAAAGAGCTAGCGAGTGTTCCAAGTAACCACATAGTCTATGTATATGTATCAAATTGGTTTTTAACCAAAAGTGTGTTTTGATACATAGTTCGGGAGAAATCTCAACAACGTAATAAACATCCTTAACAAGGTCGCATGCTTTGCAGCATTTTGATTTCTTCTCAAGGTCAGACATGCTGCTATAGATTTTTGATAATATTATTTTCCAACACCCATGTTCTTTTAGATTCAGAATATGTACATTTAAATGTTTAAATGTTAATTTTGAACAATGTTGATCCTCAATATGTCGCAGGTAACGTAATAAACATCAACATCTCGGACAACATATATGAAACTGAAACAGGTAAACATCGTAAAAGATGTGCATTTTTTTTCTATCCATGGAATATCGCTATATGTTCCCTACAAATTATGACATATCTTGTAGAAAATGGTGCCCTATTTGTATTGTAATTAATAAAGGCAAAATATACATTTATGCTGCGGACATGGAAATTTCGCTAATTTGGGGTATATGAGGGCATTTTTTTGAGTGAAAACACGTTCAGAAGTATATCAAAGTATATAGATCCAAGTAGAAAACATCAATATCTATCTAGAAAAGAAGTTTTTCAAGCAAGAAAACATTGCATAACACAGAAATGGACCAAAGACATCAAAAAGTTCATTTTGCACTGTTTTCATGAGAGTTAACCATATACATTTGTAAAATCAAACCTCAATTAAAACTCAAATATAATTCCGGTCTAAAGTTATGACTATGTTGCAAATTAAAACCGCCAGTAGAAATGCATCACTATTATCAGCATGAACAAGCATGTTAAGCTCCCTCACGGTGAAAGTCATCAGTTTTGAGATTAATCTTGTAAAATAATCATTCCAACATAGCATCTATTCATTATGAGAGGATTTATAAATCGGTTTTAACATACCTTAAGCTATAGTTTCAGACAGGTTTATTGCGTTTATGATTAATATTTTAATGCCAGCAATGAGAGGAAATCAAATCTCAATTACATTCATTTTTTTAAATCCTTAGAGCAAAACAAATTCACACCTTGCTGCGCCACGTCGCATCAACAAGCTATAAAAACGGAAAAGAAACACGCACCAGTTGCTTGATAATCTTATGCGTGGGTTTTCTTTCTTGACAACTCAAATTTGTTTTAGTCAATGAAGTGATTCACTCTAAATGGTGTCAACGGAGTGGTTGATTTCCAGGCTTTTACCGACAGCCTCGTGCTAACTGAAATACGTGCCGAGATTTGAAATCAGACAATTATGAGCCTTAAATATTGCTAAATGCGCGCTGCAAGAAGCTTTGCGGAGTGTTGAAGCCAGGATTTCAAGTATCCTATAATATGACACTGTATCAAGTATATACAACCTGCAGATCTCACTATGTGTTTGGGAATACTATAAGAGAGAAATAATGGAAAATAGTAAAAGGTTAATTGTATTTCGATGTGAAAGCCTTTTATCTACAACCACGGTGATCAGAACCTGTGAAATATGCAGTAATATGTTTATTTGTGTAACAAGAGGAGGGTAAAGGTGACTCTTAGTAAATTAATGATTTTTCTCAATGTGATATGGCATAAAAATAACTGTTCTAACTAATTTATGAGAACAATGATACTGCCTGTGTTAAGAACCCAAACCCTCGTCACCTACCTGACGAGTGCAACACGACAAGACGTGTCGTGCTATGTACGAAACTACGTAGTAGTAAAGATAGCAGTGATGCTACCACCTATACTGTTGATTTCCATCAAACCTGTACTATTATATATAACGCTCTGGCCTAAAAACCATCGAGCACTTTCTTTGTATTTGTTGCTAAAATTTCGTGTACTATATATACATATTTCTGTGGACCCGTGTTTATATGTCCCCTTAGACAAGGTCCACATACCGTAGTTGGGTACAACCCCTATATCCCCACGGGTTTTTTTATGTCCACACAAATGGGTGAAAAAGATAAAAATGTCCACATAGAAACAGTCAAGTGAAAGTATCAACAAATTATAAGATCTAAGTTTAGTGCTTTTAAGCTTTTGAACTTTTAATTATTTAAACTTTTCCCATATTTATAGCTGTTAAAACAGCTATAAATATGGGGACAAGTTTACATACTACATTGCCAGGAACTCTTTGGAATAAGCATTGGTTTTTTTCTGAAAATAAGTTTCCTAATCCTTAATAGATCTCGATAAACTTCAAGTTGTTGACGTGGGTGTAGTTTTATTACACAATCATTTTGTATTCATGACGTCATCCCGAATCGCAGACAGATGTTTTAGGCAAAATCTTTAAATCCTATTTTGTTGAAACACTGAACCATTCCGTTGCGCAAACAAACGTATTGTCTATGTGACGTTATACATGTACTATTGCTATCGATGAAATACATTATTGATATTTAGTGATATTTATACTGTTATATCTGTGGTGTTTTGCACACTATTTTGTTTTGCAGAACAGCTGCAACATCATGGTGTACCAACAGTACCATCAATCGGTATTTTAGAGAGATTATGGCTATTCGGCTATGATTTACGTCATACTAATATCGTACGAAGATCTATACAGAAAACTCAGCTGGCTCTATCTGAGTATTTCTATACTTAAATTTAACCAGGTAATATCCATCGTGTGTTTAACTCTCTTTTTGTATTTGCAGTTATAAAATATTTGTATTTAAGTCATTGCGGATTTCTCTATATCTAGGGCATTATACAATCAGTCATTATTAAAAGTTAAAGGTGTATGTTCTAATGACCTTTTTGGGCTATGATTTTTTTTTCACATCAAGATATTTTGATATCAGAAGAATCCCCATATTTTTTTCATTATGTCTGTAAAATCTTATGGGCCAGAAAAATGTTCCATTTAGAAATTATAGGCTAAAAATGTGGGAAATTACTGCCAAAGGTGGTTTACGGTGTACTACTCAATGGGGAAATTTATTGTGACCTTGTGCTTCTAAAATAAGAACCATTGGAGTTATGCAACTCAAACTTTGGAATGCGACAATTTTAACGATGACCTTTCATGTAGTATAGAAAACATCAAGTTGAAAATCGGGCTAGCCATCAGAACATCTACATTTAATAAGAACAATTTTTACGATGACTGTTTGCAAAAGAAAACTTCCCAATATTACGAGTTATATTGAATTTCATATTACAACATAAAGTTACATTCATTAGTATTTTAAAATTGATGTCTGACTAAGTAATATCTCTATTTTCCACTCCAGATATTGTATAGAAATATTGTCTATACTAGTATTACATTTCTTATTTTTTTTTATTGCAAACTACGGGTATGTTTTTGGACGTACAACTAGAAACGTTTATGTAGTTTGACTAGAAACACTGGTGTACTTTGACTAAAAACATTGTGCTGCTTGACTACAACTTGCATAGGTTGACTAGAAACACTTGCGTGGTTTAAAGAGGGAAAATTATTAAGCGATAGGGGTACTGGATGCACAACCTAAACCATAGATCTTCGTAAAACCAGTATTTATGACAACCTAAAAGTAAAATGGTGTTTTGCGATAAGAAATATACAGTTATTTACTTCATTAATCAAATCAGGACTCCTCCAGTATGTTGAATTGATACGGCATAATTCAGTTGGTATGCCATGTTTTGTCAGTCCGATTTGGGTAATATAGATAGGATGGAAAGTTATCAGAGTGGTCTAAAATGCATTAAGATCTCTTTGTCTCAAAGCGCCCTCTATAGTTTTGTTATGTTTATGTTTTTGTTTTTCGTAAGGTTATAAGGGATTAAAATGAAAACTGTAATGACAAACTCTTTTACAATTGGCTTTAGAGAGAAAAGTTTGCAACGGAATTAGTACATGTAGTGTCCAGTATAGAATTCTTGATATCTATGGGTTGTACCCCAATAAAGTACTCGGAGATTGTATGTTCCTTTAATATAGCAAACATGTACCCTAACTATTAGCCGTCTCATATCTCAAAATACCATTCAATAATATCTTGAACATGTTGAAATATGTAAGTAACAGAAAAAACGTAGTATAAACCAGCTCTAGTTTGTACTTTAATTCCATTCTTTCTAAAGATACACATCTACGCAGGGAACACTTTGTGGGAAATGTCATGGCAATAACTGATTTAAAGCTTGAACTATAGCAACCTATGTATAGTCTATGTACCCCTTGCCAAAACAAATTTGTACCGGGGTGTAGGATACCACATACTATATTTGTCGTAATTGATTTGTTATTGAATGAAACCACGGGGAAGAGGAATTGTCTTTCCATAACCAAAAGGTCATTCGCACATGGATATTCTTTTTTGTGGAACACATAATCTCTTTAATTTAGGTCAGGCTAGCCTGCAATGCAAAGGTCACTCGGGTTTATTGTAAAACTATTCCGCAGTTACATGTTCAAATCTACATGTAGTTTGCTCGTGTTCTCTTTTCGATAATGATATTATCAAGTCTTTGATAACCTATTTGTTAGTATCCCCAGATGCTGAAACGCGCAAAGTGGTACCAATAAACATTATAAATACAATATCGACAATTTGATTTTCAAAGCTTGAGGTAATTTTTAATCGTAAAAATATTGTACCGTTTGGTAACTTGGAGAATCTTTCAGTTTACGACAAATACAAATGTGTTAACATTTTGTAATTCACAAAAAAGCCACCGTAGGAATGCTCTTAACATACGTCAAAACCTGTTTCAAGGGTAAAATTTACATCAAATATTCCCCGAAATAGATGGAAATAATTTGCCCAAAACTGTACAAATAAGTTAATCTTTCTGTCCGAATAACTAGTCAAAGTGACCAATTTGCTCAGAAATACGTTTTGACTCACTTTATTTGTACCTGGACTAATTTAATTTTCCCATTGACTTATTAGGTAGTCACTCCGTCCGATTACTTTCATAATAACAATTTTTCTTAGTCATATTATGATTTGACTAATTGAACTATCATTCTGGACGAATTTTGTATTCCAATTACCAATTCAGTTTTCAATAGATTTAATGTTGACTAATTATATGCAAGGCATTGAACGAAGTTTTAAATTTTACAGAGACTAATTCAAGTTAATCATGATAAAGTTAGTCATCACTACATGACCGAAGACCAATTTCTGACTAATTTTGTTTGGCAGGTATCCATTTTGCTCTGCAGCAGCAACGTACCGCCATTGATCAGGACGTGATAGATGTTTTTCTGTGGTATGGCTTAGTTCTAATTTAATTAATTAACAGCTTTTGATTTTCAATTGTGTTGCTTTTCTGATACTGTGTAGATCTATAGGCAAGTCCCTTTGCTGTACGTTGTTGGACAAAACGGAGAGCTCCGTGTGCGCAAACGATAAGTAAGCTTAAGCTTACTGATCGTCTGCCAATGTGAGGTCTTTTCGCAGTCATAGACCTTGCACGTGGAGGAGCCCATTTTATACCGACATGTACAGTATAACGATATCGGATACCTGGACTGGCTTATACATCTACACAGTATCAGAAAAGCAGCACAATTACAAATCAAAAGTTGTTAATTATATTAAAACTAGGCCATATTTACCTTAGGTCATGTCAACATCTATCTCTATCTATAACGATATGTCAGACTAACATTTCCTAGTCAGACTCTGACTAAGTTGGTTTAGTCACTTCTTTGACTGACAATAACAAGAAGTCGCTTGCTAGCAATGAAAGTCGCCCGACTACAAATTCGTCGTATTAGACATAGTTTGAATTACTAATATTTGTTATTTGAAATGATTAATATGCATTTGTCATAAGAAGCAATGACCAATTAATATGGGTCCTATCAGACATTGTGTTAGTTAAAATGCCTAATTTTACAGTATAGAGTTTGAATTTGTTATTCTTTTTGCAACTATATTTGGCAAACCCTGACATGCGCACATGCATTCTCTCACTTTTGACCCCATTCCGACCTCATGCATATGCAATGAAATGTAACGCAATGTGAGGTATTTTCGCAGTCATAGTCCTCGACAATTTCCAGTTTGGATATGTTCAGAGACCATTTAAGATCTTGAGTATGTTTTGTACTTCCACAAAATATTTTCTGCCATCTTTAAGAACAACACGGGTCCATCTTATTCATGTTTTGATTTTTCCCATTGCAATATTTGATTAATTCCAGCATGTTGAAATGTTATATTAAGAAATTCGATTTATCCTGCAGCAAGTTTGAATTGAATCTGATAATTAGAAATCATCTTGCATCAATTTTGAATCCAGATTAAGCGCATCAAAATCATTGTATCCACTACGAATGACAGGAATGAGGCGGCTTCATATATCCTCTTCTCAACTCCCACAGGATCCTGAAGCATTTCCGCAATTATTACACTTCATTGCTAAAGAAATTGTCCCATCTCTGCAATTCCTGGAATGTAATATTTCAAATCTTCTTGAGACAGTGAATACTATTTGATGAACAACAAACGAAAATATATCCTAGATTCTATAAATTATGCTTATTTCATAAATATGTATATTTTTGTTGAATTAAATCAATACGTTCCTCTTAGAGATATATTCCTCAAATAGGTGGATGCCTCTCCCAAATTCCTGTTGGTAAAGGCCCATTGTATTATTATCATACCGCGGAAGATCTTATACTTGTTCTCGCACCCGATGTGTCTAATTTAGGCGTAGGGGTGTGGAAAACGTAATTATTGCTTCGAGCTAGTGAATTCACAGGTCGATACATCTTATTGCGTTTTCTCTGTTGTAATATCTAATATAATATTTTGAATGTATCTGCTAATTGGAAATCAGCTTGCATCAATTTTCCACTACGAATGACAGGAAGGCGGCTTCATATATCATCTTCTCAACTCTCACAGGATCTTGAAGTATTTCCTCAATTATTACGCTTCATTCATTCCCGAAAGAATTATTCCATCTTTGCCTCTCCTGGAATGTAATATTTCAAATCTTCTTGAGACGGTAAATACTATTTGATGAACATGAAACAAAAATATATCCTAGATTCTATAAATTATGCTTATTTCGTAAATATATGTATATTTTTGTTGAATTTAATCAAAATCGTTCCACTTAAGGCCCATTATATTATACCATACCGCATACGATCTACTTACACACTGTATATTTTTTCTCGCACCCGATGTGTCTAATTTAGGCATGGGGATGTGCAAAACGTAATTATTGCTTCGAGCTGGTGAATTCACAGGTCGATACATCTTATTGCGTTTTCTCTGTTGTAATATCTAATATAATATTTTGAATTTATCTGCTAATTGTAAATCAGCTTGCATCAATTTTCCACTACGAATGACAGGAAGGCGGCTTCATATATTATCTTCTCAACTCCCACAGGATCTTGAAGTATTTCCTCAATTATTACACTTCATTCATTCCCGAAAGAATTATTCCATCTTTGCCTCTCCTGGAATGTAATATTTCAAATCTTCTTGAGACGGTAAATACTATTTGATGAACATGACTAACAAAATATATCCTAGATTCTATAAGTTATGCTTATTTCATAAATATATGTATATTTTTGTTGAATTAAATCAAAATCGTTCCACTTAAGGCCCATTTTATTATACCATACCGCGTATGATCTACTTACACGTTGTATATTTTTTCTCGCACCCGATGTGTCTAATTTAGGCGTAGGGGTGTGAAAAACGTAATTATTGCTTCGAGCTGGTGAATTCACAGGTCGATACATCTTATTGCGTTTTCTCTGTTGTAATATCTAATATAATATTTTGAATTTATCTGCTAATTGGAAATCATCTTGCATGAATTTTGAATCCAGAGTTAGCGCATCAAAATCATTGTATCCACTACGAATGAGGCGGCTTCATATATCCTTTCTTAACTCCCACGGGATCTTGAAGCATTTCCTCAATTATTACACTTCATTCCCGAAGGATAATTCCATCTCTGCCATTCCTGGAATGTATATATTCCAAATATGCTCGAGTTGAGACTATGCAATACTAATAACAGTACATATTTGATGAAAATGAAGTCAGAAGTATCTTATAAATATTACTCATAACATTTGAAATTTGGGTGTATCCTTGTAGAATTAAATCAATGTGTCCCTCTCAGGGATACATTCCTCAAGTAGGTTATTGCCTCTCTCAAATTCCTGTTGGTAAAGCACCATTATATTACCATACCGCGGGCGATCTACTTACACTGTATATTTTTTTCGCACTCGATGTGTCTAATTTAGTAGTAGTGAGGATATGAAAAACGTTATTGTTGCTTCGAGCTGGTGAATTCACAGGACGATATATATATCTTATTGCGTTGGTACTCGCTATTGTAATATCTCATATTATGATGAAAGATGGTGGGTATGCTTATCTAACAACTAACCAATTAGATACCTGTCCCTCATTGAATTTAGCACTGGTTGAAAGTGGTATTTCTTTAGTATACAGGGTGAACAAAACAAAAAACTGAACCTTTTTTTTCACCATTCCAATTAACACAGTTAAGGCATGACTGTTTTGCATGATGAATGTAGTGAGTACTCACTGGCAATGCATGTATTATTGCATATTAAATGAGACAAGTGCTTAAACATTGACGAATCTAATAGTGAAGATAATATATAGTAGCATATTACAATATCACACAAATTAAATGTGAAATTGAACATCAGAGTCATTCGCATTTGTGACGGAAACTTTTTGCCAGATTCACTACTTTGCTGTTTCTGCTAAAACAAATTATGAGATGTAAACATTACATGCAATTTGATATTAAGTTCATTAACAAAGCCCTCCATCTATACGGCCAATAGTCTCTCTCAATTAAATCATGCTTTAGTACCAGTCATGTCTGAATGTCATTGTTTAAGTGTGTTAATCCCATTGGAATGATGAAAAGCTTACAAAACTTGTCACATTTTGCTTATTTTTCAGTCGATTACTTTCATTTTTCTTCTTCTTCTTCTTCAGATGATGTACTAGATAACATACGCTTTATACAAGCAACCACAATGTTATGGATCATTGCCCACATCAAGGTCAAGGGCCATTTCAATCCATGCACAATTCTTTTTTATTCACCCTGTAAGTACTATGTTCCCATACAACATACATGATAGCTGCGGTATGTAATCTTGATTTGACATCAATTAATCCGTGTGAAGCAATTTTTTACCGGTAATTATTTTTTGGGAGGTTGATATAAAATCATTAATGGCACCACGGTGCAACTGTGTTTTCCTCCTTGTAAGTTCCCATAGAAGTAGTTTTACTAAGAGTAGAATGGTATACTTTGTTATACTTCTTTAACAAACACGATTGTTGTTGCATTACACACCTCCTGATAACCTTTTTTCAAGAGTTTTTTTTGTCTGCACTGGTTGGTGACACGCTAAAATTGAGAAATACATTCACAAAAGGGTTTTTGGGGCGCATTAACAAAGAATAACGAAATTCAGACGGAGATGATAGCAGTTACCTAAGGGGGAACTTCGGTCGGAAAATTACCTTTCTACCATTGCTATAGTACTAAAAAAGAGATTTATGCTTTGGTATTTAAACTTAGCTGACGCGTGCCCTGGGGTTATCCAATGTGTACAGATATGTGTGTCGTACAAATCACAAACGACCGCGAGCATGTTGTAGTTGTGTCGATGGTTACTCGACACCCGTATTCTACAATGGTATTGAATTTATTTTGTTAAAGTTATTCATGCAAGTGCAATTGTGATGTGAGAACAATATTTTAATGTATTTTCAAACCTACAGCAAGAATTTATCTTAATATCAGATGATTGCATTTGGATTCAGGGATCTTGTTCTGTCAATTCTTGATTCCAGTAGCGTGTTATTAACCCGTTGTAGATTATAACTTAGAATTCCACTCACTTCTTCAACCCTATAAATCACTCTCAGATCACAGTTCCAGGTCATCTTACAAGCGTAGGGGGCGTCGATTTGGTTTGATTTCCATATTATTGATTATATATATTCCGGCAAACTTTTTTTTCGTCATGATATAAAACATACATACCTCCGCCATTTTTGTAGCACAAATATGGAAATCGCCAGACGTTTCCCAATCCAATAGCAAAGCCGATACAGGCCAATAAGAAGTCCATGTTACCGGTCCATTTACCCCTCTCCATACTAGGGTCCACAACAACTTGTGCCGCAGGCTCCACCACTTCTCCATCAGCCTCCATCTTTTTCTCACCAGGAGAATGGTCCATTGCATTGTAGTTACCACTGTCAGTTGCCGCCTCGTCCGGTGGTGGTGGTCCGGTGGAGTTAACGGAACCATTTTTGTTCTCGGTGGCCGACATTTCGGTGGCCGACATGTTTTAGACCTCTTGGCAAATCTCCAGATTGATAAGCTCAAAACAAAGGTGGTGAACAGAACCTCCGATCAGTTGGGCGGAGCACACCGGTGTCGGTACTCAATAGAACTATTAATTGCCTTTTTGTACATACACCATCTATTGCTAAGCGCACCAACTGGCAGCATAACACTCCTTACTGTGCACACTACGCCAATCTCAGTAGAGCACTGGGACTTGCTAGAGCGCCTCAAGTGGTTCTCAGCTAAAGACGGCAAATTGATACCCTATTCTTCGAATCAAGAACAAAATAGTTCGGCCTCAATCTACAAAACAAAAATCGTCGCAAAGTGCTCTGGGTAAACCACACCAACTCCAAGGCAAATCTCTGTTGTCGCAGTAATCGCGGCAGCCCGGTCAAGCTAGAGGCGACTAAATTGTCACTTAGTTGAAAGTCTTGAATTGACGCGACGCGACGCGATGCGTATTTGGGCTTCACTCTATATCGCTGTACAATTCTGCAGGCATCGAAAAAACGCTTTATTTGAGGAGACTATGACAGGTACTGAGCGAGAGAGAGCGAGAGAGCTGCTCTGTCTGTTTGCAGACGTTATCCACAGCCCAATGAACAGGTTATAGTTATGGGACTAGCCGCAGCCAGCTGCTCTCAATATTCGACCGCCCCCTGTAATACTGATTTGAGCGGTGATCGAGTGGTTGGTGTATAGATATATTCTGTTCGACTCACCCTTAATCGGCAAAGACAAACTAACCTAATACCTGCGGAGCTTGTAAACGATCGCCCGCACAATGTTGCTGCGATATTATTATGTTGTATAGATTGGTAATAGTATGGGAATGCTGTATAAGCTTGGGCTAACATGCATTAGAACATACAATGTGTATACTTTTATTATATTTTATCATTCATATTTATATTTATATTTTGCTAATTAAATGTTTACATTTATTTACACACTACATTTGCATTTGCATTTGCATTTGCATTTGCATTTGCATTTGCTTTTGTATTTGCATTTATATTCACATTCACACTTGCATTTGCATTTGCATTTGCATTTGTATTTGCATTTGCATTTGTATTTGTATTTATATTCACATTCACACTTGCATTTGTATTTGCATTTATATTCACATTCACACGTGCATTTGCATTTGCATTTGCATTTGTATTTGCATTTGCATTTGTATTTGCATTTATAATCACATTCACACTTGCATTTGTATTTGCATTTATATTCACATTCACACGTGCATTTGCATTTGCATTTGCATTTGTATTTGCATTTGCATTTGTATTTGCATTTATATTCACATTCACACTTGCATTTGCATTTGCATTTACATTTACATTTACATTTACATTTATGAAATACCTGCTTTATAAATATAGAACCTTTAACATTGTTTATCAATATTTGCCTGACGATTTCACCGATTACATAATTTTGACTTTTTAGAGATGCCATACTGTTTCATTTTCATTTTTGGCCTAATATAATCAATCTACCAACGTAACATGATGACATATCCACAGTAATTTATTCAATGATGTCAGATTATGTTATGATTTAGAACTCGCTTTAGGTGACGCGTTCCTCTGACTGAAAATAATGTGATACCATTACACGAGCTTGAAATATTATTAACATCGCAATTATTTATCTTTTACAAACGAAAATATGCCACCGCCGCTGTGCTGCGTGATGATATATACCAATTATTCATATTCAACCCCGACATCAAAATGAAATGCTTCCTAAATATCACGCAAAATTATGTGATGCTGGTGAAAAGTGACATGTGATACCCTTTCTAATTCGCGGGATTCCCTCAGTACAAATTTGAGACGTTGAGCGCATTTTTGTACGGGGGCTGGGCAAAGGTTCAAAAGGCTAGGGTAATATAGTGCCTTGAATTTCACATTGTGAACTGAAGCGTGTTTACATTCGCGTCATCGGCCATCTCCGATTTATTTCTCTTTTCTCGGGCTGTTAACTATTCATAGGTCTCTCTGTTAGCTGTCTAAACATTGTATGACCTGCCGTTACTCCAAATTTATTACTGTTACTATTAATATATCACATCCCTTGAAGTATGTTTGATTTAATTGCAATATCAAAACGATATTCTCTTTCCTTTTTCCCCTACCGTGTTTTCTCTGCTTTTAATGTACAGGAAGGTAGTAGTGAATGGGCGATGAATGTCATTGCTTTCATTCAATACATAGCGTACCTACTACATTTATATTAGACAGTCGGAGTAAAATAGAAACATATCCGTTAATATACCTATCCATTTACATGATCCTCTCTATCATTTTGCTTAGTGCCTAGATCCGGGGGCGTTCTCAAATATTTAACGTATGGGTACCCAACTGTCAAAATTATCGGTGAACCGTATATTTTCATTCGAGCTACACTACAACGGGCGCGGCCATAATTGCTCAACAATTTTAATGTTTTTATAACAATTAGGCTGAAGAGCCAGGACAAACCCAATATTGACTTAAGCACTAAATTAAAGGGATGCCCGATGTTTGTGTGTACAGATACAGACCCGGGATGATCCCTACTCTTTACGAAGGAGTCTGACCTTTTAACGTGCTCGGGGATAGCTCTCCCGATGCACGGGACCACCATTTCTACGTGACTTCCGAACCACGAGGCAATTGATTAAGTACCTTGCCCAAGGACACAAACATGTTGGCGGTAGCGGGCTAGAACTCACAACCTTTGTATTGTGATACCTGCATGCTATCCACTAGACCACACATGCTCTCACATAATCTATGTGCATTGAACCAACAAGTAGCAATAGGCTATTATGCACTGCAGTCAGTATTGTCTTATAAGCTGTCACACTCATAATAGTGTATGAGGACGATATTTTGCAAATTACACGCATCTGTTCGATCATTTATAGCACAAAAACAGCCGATTTGGCGATCAAATTGTTAAATATTTCTCATCATGCTAGTTGTCAGAATTGTAACAACTATCAACTGAAACGGTTATGTTTCCATTAATTTTAACTATTTTCATCTTCTTCAATATGAGCTTTTGTGTGTGAAAAAATGATAGAGTGGTGAGGGAGTTATGGTGAAATCAGCCTTACCAAGTATAAATTCAATGTGTTCAAAGTGTTGCAATTACCACGGGAACCATTCAACATTGACGTCCTATGGATTGTGCATGGTTTTGGTTTGTGATGCACTGCAGTCCAACGTTTCAAATTATTCGGTTGATGTATTCCAGATTCATAGACTTACGAATTACTCAATTGGTAAGTTGCTTTATCAAATCTAAAGTGAGTATATAATAACCAAATTATTATATTAACCATACCTGGTGACATTTTCATGACTCTTTCTTAATATATCTTATTATTATCATGACATTCGTCATCAACTGATTCAAATAATAAAGAATTTGTTCCCGGCGACAAAGAAATGGACAACAATTCACCAGATATGCAGTAGGCTAATGTATCTATTTAAAGGCAAATGATTCCAACAGGTTCATATCATAATGGTATACCTGTATATGCAACATCATACATCCAAACATGTAATTTCCTCATCTTTGGGGGGGGGGGAGCACCCGATCTGGAGTTTGGATGAAATCATAGACTTCTATAAATATTTCAGCTTTTAAAAACAAGGTTGAGGGCGGAATTTAAGGGCATGGTTCTATCACTGGGGAATGTATCTATGTGTGGCTGCGAAGGCAAGACACTAGCATGGAAGGCGTGTAATAAGCTCAACAAGATATGGAGATCCAACCTACCAAGTTCAACAAAAATGAAGCTATTCCAAGCTACAGTGGAAAGCATTCTTCTCTAGGGTTCAGAAACATGGACAGTAACAAGTAAAGTTCGAAAGCTTTTGGATGGATGTTACACCAGGCTTCTTAGATCAGTACTTGATATAAGTTGGATGTTACACATCACCAACAAAGAACTCTATGGTGATCTTCCTAGAGTAAGTGAAAGAATCAAGAAGAGACGACTACAATTTGCGGGACACTGTGTCAGACGTTCGGGGGATGTGATATCAGACCTACAATCAAGGAAAATAATAGTTGGCACACTTGACGCAACTTATTACAAATATCCCTGTGCTCGCAATTGAGATCAGACTTGGGACATAGCACTGTTTAATAGAAAGCAAAAGTCTCCCCCTTTCTTATATCCTTCCCCATCCCCCATCAATCAATGTTGGGGGACCTACCATGGCTTCTGATAATATGACTCGGATCAACATTGCCTCCGGGGAGAGGGGCGGGTTTTTTCCGTAATTAAGACAAAGTGTGCCAACCTTTTTTTCCTTGATTGTCTGAGTCATTTGCTAAAAAAATCATCTGTGTTAAGTCTTTTGGCTATAACATGAGATTAAACAAAGATTTCTTCACCAGATTTGGAGGACAGATAGGTTATAACACTGGTCACGTGTTCAAACAATATGCGTCAACGTTCTTTTAGGGACCGGTCACTTTTAAATACGGAGGTATATTTTTCACTTAAAATGGCAGTGAAACTGTAGACATGACCAGTTATTTAAATTCAGATGGATGCTCGACCTCATATATCATCAGCTAAACGTTGAGAAAACATATTCCTGTCATTTATATATATCTCAAGACCAGTATCTATATCTATATATCTTAATACCAGTGTCTATATAACTTAAAATATAGACCTAACATGAAATATGCCTGTTTTGTTTTGACAATAAATCAAAGTTGTCAAGCCATTACGCCCATTTATAAGAATGAGTACATCTGCACTCTTTCGGTACCAAAATCAAGGACATTATGATTATTCAAGAAATAGAAGACACAATGATAGTGCTGATTAAAAACAAATAATGCGAATCATGATTGTTAGAAAAAAGAAGCAACAAATAAATCATTATCGAATAGAAGCTTAGACAAGGATTCGAACCCGGGACAGCGGGGTGCAAATCTCATATGTTAACCACTACACCAACCGGGCGTGTGTGCATATTGTAACTGAATTATACGCTATCAATGCTCGTGTATTGTCATCGCAATGGATCATCGGTTCACCATAAGTATTCATCAAATGTGTCATTGTTACGAAATACAGAACTGACTTTTCAATGGATAAGGGATTAGAGGACAAATACCGTTCGTATAGACCCTTTTTAAGCAAAGATTAAGCACCGCATACCTACCTTTCAACGGTGTACCATTGCTGAAATAATATAAATCTATAGTCATATATGTTTATTTCAGCAGGGGGTGAACCGTTGAAACATACCGAAGATGCGATTCATTTCTTCTAAAAGATAGCCTACGAGTTTCACATTGTCCACTAAACACTAATCCATTGAGAAAAAAAGTTTTGCATTTCATAATAATGAGAAATTTGATGAGTTGTAATGGTGTACCGTTGCAATGGTTCACCGCTGCAATATCAATGCACGTGTATTGATAGCGTATAATTCAATTACAACATGCACACACGCCCGCTTGGTGTAGTGGTTAACATATGAGACTTCCACGCCGCGGCCCCAGGTTCGAATCCTTGCCCAAGCTTCTATTTTTCTTCTTCTTGTGTGTGCCTCTAAGCTTACGATCATAAAGTCCATTTTTTACATAATCGGCACGTTATCTTAGAGTTTTGTCTTCATGGCGCATTATTTGATATATGTGACTTTATTTATTTTCCATAATTTCATATTTCAATGCTAAGAACACAACGTGTCATCTTCTGAAGATAGTAATGTTTGCATGTACTATAACAATGACAAGGCCTATTATACACCTATAGTCGCACACAATTAACATACAGAGACAGCGTTAGTAAATAATGACCAGTCCCTAATACACAAAGTGACTTTTCGTTCTTCTATCTTTGTTTGTATTAGCCATTCTGTTTATGTGGCTTTATTTATTTTGTAAATAAATGTTATTATGATTATTTTCCATGATTATATATTTTAATGCTAGGAACATAACATGGCATCGTGTCATTAATTGCTATCTTCTGAAGATAGTAATGTTTGCATGAACTATAACAATTGCAAGGCCTATTATAGACCTATAGTCGCACACATTTAATATACAGAGACAGCTTTAGTAATTAATGGCCAGTCCCTAATACACTTTTGTCTGACTTTATATGCCGTCTATCAAATGTTGATTAGAAATCAATTAATACATACACGAACTATAATTGTTCTTCAACATTTTGTTTCACATCCATGAAAATAAATTGTAAAAATAACATGTTTTGACGTATATGTTGCCTAAGTATTGACTGACCAATCCCTAAATGACGTAATTGATACTTGTAACTTTTTGGGAATGTTGACAATATACCCTACAATAATCGTGCAAAACCTCATTAGCATTGGGCATTTGGTTCTAAAGTTATAGCCAAAAAACCGATCCCAGATGGTGAATTTAGGATTTCGCTCAGACAATCAAGGAAAATAATAGTTGGCACACTTGACGCAACTTATTACAAATATCCCTGTGCTCGCAATTGAGATCAGACTTGGGACATAGCACTGTTTAATAGAAAGCAAAAGTCTCCCCCTTTCTTATATCCTTCCCCATCCCCCATCAATCAATGTTGGGGGACCTACCATGGCTTCTGATAATATGACTCGGATCAACATTGCCTCCGGGGAGAGGGGCGGGTTTTTTCCGTAATTAAGACAAAGTGTGCCAACCTTTTTTTCCTTGATTGTCTGAGTCATTTGCTAAAAAAATCATCTGTGTTAAGTCTTTTGGCTATAACATGAGATTAAACAAAGATTTCTTCACCAGATTTGGAGGACAGATAGGTTATAACACTGGTCACGTGTTCAAACAATATGCGTCAACGTTCTTTTAGGGACCGGTCACTTTTAAATACGGAGGTATATTTTTCACTTAAAATGGCAGTGAAACTGTAGACATGACCAGTTATTTAAATTCAGATGGATGCTCGACCTCATATATCATCAGCTAAACGTTGAGAAAACATATTCCTGTCATTTATATATATCTCAAGACCAGTATCTATATCTATATATCTTAATACCAGTGTCTATATAACTTAAAATATAGACCTAACATGAAATATGCCTGTTTTGTTTTGACAATAAATCAAAGTTGTCAAGCCATTACGCCCATTTATAAGAATGAGTACATCTGCACTCTTTCGGTACCAAAATCAAGGACATTATGATTATTCAAGAAATAGAAGACACAATGATAGTGCTGATTAAAAACAAATAATGCGAATCATGATTGTTAGAAAAAAGAAGCAACAAATAAATCATTATCGAATAGAAGCTTAGACAAGGATTCGAACCCGGGACAGCGGGGTGCAAATCTCATATGTTAACCACTACACCAACCGGGCGTGTGTGCATATTGTAACTGAATTATACGCTATCAATGCTCGTGTATTGTCATCGCAATGGATCATCGGTTCACCATAAGTATTCATCAAATGTGTCATTGTTACGAAATACAGAACTGACTTTTCAATGGATAAGGGATTAGAGGACAAATACCGTTCGTATAGACCCTTTTTAAGCAAAGATTAAGCACCGCATACCTACCTTTCAACGGTGTACCATTGCTGAAATAATATAAATCTATAGTCATATATGTTTATTTCAGCAGGGGGTGAACCGTTGAAACATACCGAAGATGCGATTCATTTCTTCTAAAAGATAGCCTACGAGTTTCACATTGTCCACTAAACACTAATCCATTGAGAAAAAAAGTTTTGCATTTCATAATAATGAGAAATTTGATGAGTTGTAATGGTGTACCGTTGCAATGGTTCACCGCTGCAATATCAATGCACGTGTATTGATAGCGTATAATTCAATTACAACATGCACACACGCCCGCTTGGTGTAGTGGTTAACATATGAGACTTCCACGCCGCGGCCCCAGGTTCGAATCCTTGCCCAAGCTTCTATTTTTCTTCTTCTTGTGTGTGCCTCTAAGCTTACGATCATAAAGTCCATTTTTTACATAATCGGCACGTTATCTTAGAGTTTTGTCTTCATGGCGCATTATTTGATATATGTGACTTTATTTATTTTCCATAATTTCATATTTCAATGCTAAGAACACAACGTGTCATCTTCTGAAGATAGTAATGTTTGCATGTACTATAACAATGACAAGGCCTATTATACACCTATAGTCGCACACAATTAACATACAGAGACAGCGTTAGTAAATAATGACCAGTCCCTAATACACAAAGTGACTTTTCGTTCTTCTATCTTTGTTTGTATTAGCCATTCTGTTTATGTGGCTTTATTTATTTTGTAAATAAATGTTATTATGATTATTTTCCATGATTATATATTTTAATGCTAGGAACATAACATGGCATCGTGTCATTAATTGCTATCTTCTGAAGATAGTAATGTTTGCATGAACTATAACAATTGCAAGGCCTATTATAGACCTATTGTCGCACACATTTAATATACAGAGACAGCTTTAGTAATTAATGGCCAGTCCCTAATACACTTTTGTCTGACTTTATATGCCGTCTATCAAATGTTGATTAGAAATCAATTAATACATACACGAACTATAATTGTTCTTCAACATTTTGTTTCACATCCATGAAAATAAATTGTAAAAATAACATGTTTTGACGTATATGTTGCCTAAGTATTGACTGACCAATCCCTAAATGACGTAATTGATACTTGTAACTTTTTGGGAATGTTGACAATATACCCTACAATAATCGTGCAAAACCTCATTAGCATTGGGCATTTGGTTCTAAAGTTATAGCCAAAAAACCGATCCCAGATGGTGAATTTAGGATTTCGCTCAGACAATCAAGGAAAATAATAGTTGGCACACTTGACGCAACTTATTACAAATATCCCTGTGCTCGCAATTGAGATCAGACTTGGGACATAGCACTGTTTAATAGAAAGCAAAAGTCTCCCCCTTTCTTATATCCTTCCCCATCCCCCATCAATCAATGTTGGGGGACCTACCATGGCTTCTGATAATATGACTCGGATCAACATTGCCTCCGGGGAGAGGGGCGGGTTTTTTCCGTAATTAAGACAAAGTGTGCCAACCTTTTTTTCCTTGATTGTCTGAGTCATTTGCTAAAAAAATCATCTGTGTTAAGTCTTTTGGCTATAACATGAGATTAAACAAAGATTTCTTCACCAGATTTGGAGGACAGATAGGTTATAACACTGGTCACGTGTTCAAACAATATGCGTCAACGTTCTTTTAGGGACCGGTCACTTTTAAATACGGAGGTATATTTTTCACTTAAAATGGCAGTGAAACTGTAGACATGACCAGTTATTTAAATTCAGATGGATGCTCGACCTCATATATCATCAGCTAAACGTTGAGAAAACATATTCCTGTCATTTATATATATCTCAAGACCAGTATCTATATCTATATATCTTAATACCAGTGTCTATATAACTTAAAATATAGACCTAACATGAAATATGCCTGTTTTGTTTTGACAATAAATCAAAGTTGTCAAGCCATTACGCCCATTTATAAGAATGAGTACATCTGCACTCTTTCGGTACCAAAATCAAGGACATTATGATTATTCAAGAAATAGAAGACACAATGATAGTGCTGATTAAAAACAAATAATGCGAATCATGATTGTTAGAAAAAAGAAGCAACAAATAAATCATTATCGAATAGAAGCTTAGACAAGGATTCGAACCCGGGACAGCGGGGTGCAAATCTCATATGTTAACCACTACACCAACCGGGCGTGTGTGCATATTGTAACTGAATTATACGCTATCAATGCTCGTGTATTGTCATCGCAATGGATCATCGGTTCACCATAAGTATTCATCAAATGTGTCATTGTTACGAAATACAGAACTGACTTTTCAATGGATAAGGGATTAGAGGACAAATACCGTTCGTATAGACCCTTTTTAAGCAAAGATTAAGCACCGCATACCTACCTTTCAACGGTGTACCATTGCTGAAATAATATAAATCTATAGTCATATATGTTTATTTCAGCAGGGGTGAACCGTTGAAACATACCGAAGATGCGATTCATTTCTTCTAAAAGATAGCCTACGAGTTTCACATTGTCCACTAAACACTAATCCATTGAGAAAAAAAGTTTTGCATTTCATAATAATGAGAAATTTGATGAGTTGTAATGGTGTACCGTTGCAATGGTTCACCGCTGCAATATCAATGCACGTGTATTGATAGCGTATAATTCAATTACAACATGCACACACGCCCGCTTGGTGTAGTGGTTAACATATGAGACTTCCACGCCGCGGCCCCAGGTTCGAATCCTTGCCCAAGCTTCTATTTTTCTTCTTCTTGTGTGTGCCTCTAAGCTTACGATCATAAAGTCCATTTTTTACATAATCGGCACGTTATCTTAGAGTTTTGTCTTCATGGCGCATTATTTGATATATGTGACTTTATTTATTTTCCATAATTTCATATTTCAATGCTAAGAACACAACGTGTCATCTTCTGAAGATAGTAATGTTTGCATGTACTATAACAATGACAAGGCCTATTATACACCTATAGTCGCACACAATTAACATACAGAGACAGCGTTAGTAAATAATGACCAGTCCCTAATACACAAAGTGACTTTTCGTTCTTCTATCTTTGTTTGTATTAGCCATTCTGTTTATGTGGCTTTATTTATTTTGTAAATAAATGTTATTATGATTATTTTCCATGATTATATATTTTAATGCTAGGAACATAACATGGCATCGTGTCATTAATTGCTATCTTCTGAAGATAGTAATGTTTGCATGAACTATAACAATTGCAAGGCCTATTATAGACCTATAGTCGCACACATTTAATATACAGAGACAGCTTTAGTAATTAATGGCCAGTCCCTAATACACTTTTGTCTGACTTTATATGCCGTCTATCAAATGTTGATTAGAAATCAATTAATACATACACGAACTATAATTGTTCTTCAACATTTTGTTTCACATCCATGAAAATAAATTGTAAAAATAACATGTTTTGACGTATATGTTGCCTAAGTATTGACTGACCAATCCCTAAATGACGTAATTGATACTTGTAACTTTTTGGGAATGTTGACAATATACCCTACAATAATCGTGCAAAACCTCATTAGCATTGGGCATTTGGTTCTAAAGTTATAGCCAAAAAACCGATCCCAGATGGTGAATTTAGGATTTCGCTCAGACAATCAAGGAAAATAATAGTTGGCACACTTGACGCAACTTATTACAAATATCCCTGTGCTCGCAATTGAGATCAGACTTGGGACATAGCACTGTTTAATAGAAAGCAAAAGTCTCCCCCTTTCTTATATCCTTCCCCATCCCCCATCAATCAATGTTGGGGGACCTACCATGGCTTCTGATAATATGACTCGGATCAACATTGCCTCCGGGGAGAGGGGCGGGTTTTTTCCGTAATTAAGACAAAGTGTGCCAACCTTTTTTTCCTTGATTGTCTGAGTCATTTGCTAAAAAAATCATCTGTGTTAAGTCTTTTGGCTATAACATGAGATTAAACAAAGATTTCTTCACCAGATTTGGAGGACAGATAGGTTATAACACTGGTCACGTGTTCAAACAATATGCGTCAACGTTCTTTTAGGGACCGGTCACTTTTAAATACGGAGGTATATTTTTCACTTAAAATGGCAGTGAAACTGTAGACATGACCAGTTATTTAAATTCAGATGGATGCTCGACCTCATATATCATCAGCTAAACGTTGAGAAAACATATTCCTGTCATTTATATATATCTCAAGACCAGTATCTATATCTATATATCTTAATACCAGTGTCTATATAACTTAAAATATAGACCTAACATGAAATATGCCTGTTTTGTTTTGACAATAAATCAAAGTTGTCAAGCCATTACGCCCATTTATAAGAATGAGTACATCTGCACTCTTTCGGTACCAAAATCAAGGACATTATGATTATTCAAGAAATAGAAGACACAATGATAGTGCTGATTAAAAACAAATAATGCGAATCATGATTGTTAGAAAAAAGAAGCAACAAATAAATCATTATCGAATAGAAGCTTAGACAAGGATTCGAACCCGGGACAGCGGGGTGCAAATCTCATATGTTAACCACTACACCAACCGGGCGTGTGTGCATATTGTAACTGAATTATACGCTATCAATGCTCGTGTATTGTCATCGCAATGGATCATCGGTTCACCATAAGTATTCATCAAATGTGTCATTGTTACGAAATACAGAACTGACTTTTCAATGGATAAGGGATTAGAGGACAAATACCGTTCGTATAGACCCTTTTTAAGCAAAGATTAAGCACCGCATACCTACCTTTCAACGGTGTACCATTGCTGAAATAATATAAATCTATAGTCATATATGTTTATTTCAGCAGGGGTGAACCGTTGAAACATACCGAAGATGCGATTCATTTCTTCTAAAAGATAGCCTACGAGTTTCACATTGTCCACTAAACACTAATCCATTGAGAAAAAAAGTTTTGCATTTCATAATAATGAGAAATTTGATGAGTTGTAATGGTGTACCGTTGCAATGGTTCACCGCTGCAATATCAATGCACGTGTATTGATAGCGTATAATTCAATTACAACATGCACACACGCCCGCTTGGTGTAGTGGTTAACATATGAGACTTCCACGCCGCGGCCCCAGGTTCGAATCCTTGCCCAAGCTTCTATTTTTCTTCTTCTTGTGTGTGCCTCTAAGCTTACGATCATAAAGTCCATTTTTTACATAATCGGCACGTTATCTTAGAGTTTTGTCTTCATGGCGCATTATTTGATATATGTGACTTTATTTATTTTCCATAATTTCATATTTCAATGCTAAGAACACAACGTGTCATCTTCTGAAGATAGTAATGTTTGCATGTACTATAACAATGACAAGGCCTATTATACACCTATAGTCGCACACAATTAACATACAGAGACAGCGTTAGTAAATAATGACCAGTCCCTAATACACAAAGTGACTTTTCGTTCTTCTATCTTTGTTTGTATTAGCCATTCTGTTTATGTGGCTTTATTTATTTTGTAAATAAATGTTATTATGATTATTTTCCATGATTATATATTTTAATGCTAGGAACATAACATGGCATCGTGTCATTAATTGCTATCTTCTGAAGATAGTAATGTTTGCATGAACTATAACAATTGCAAGGCCTATTATAGACCTATAGTCGCACACATTTAATATACAGAGACAGCTTTAGTAATTAATGGCCAGTCCCTAATACACTTTTGTCTGACTTTATATGCCGTCTATCAAATGTTGATTAGAAATCAATTAATACATACACGAACTATAATTGTTCTTCAACATTTTGTTTCACATCCATGAAAATAAATTGTAAAAATAACATGTTTTGACGTATATGTTGCCTAAGTATTGACTGACCAATCCCTAAATGACGTAATTGATACTTGTAACTTTTTGGGAATGTTGACAATATACCCTACAATAATCGTGCAAAACCTCATTAGCATTGGGCATTTGGTTCTAAAGTTATAGCCAAAAAACCGATCCCAGATGGTGAATTTAGGATTTCGCTCAGACAATCAAGGAAAATAATAGTTGGCACACTTGACGCAACTTATTACAAATATCCCTGTGCTCGCAATTGAGATCAGACTTGGGACATAGCACTGTTTAATAGAAAGCAAAAGTCTCCCCCTTTCTTATATCCTTCCCCATCCCCCATCAATCAATGTTGGGGGACCTACCATGGCTTCTGATAATATGACTCGGATCAACATTGCCTCCGGGGAGAGGGGCGGGTTTTTTCCGTAATTAAGACAAAGTGTGCCAACCTTTTTTTCCTTGATTGTAGTTCTTGGGAAACCAGTTCATGGCAAAAGAAATGCTGGACGACCGATGTTAAGCTATGTGGATAACCTATGCCATGACACTGGACAAACACCTGCTGAGATAAAGACCTGCATAGAAGATAGGCTTGTCTAGAGAGCCATCGTTAATGCCCGACAGAAGTCGACGGAGTGAGTAAGTGAGTGGCTGCGAAAAGAATCCAATCCTCTTCAACGCTCGCCATCATGATGGATCACGTTCTATTGATATAGCCACATATTATGAATCAACATAATGTCATTTTATCTACGCTCTTAAAACTTGCATTTTTCTACGGATGTATAGATGTTTGTCACATGCAAATGGTGTGCTAAAAATATGTTTTATGATTATCTTTAGTTTTGAAGCCAAATTCAAAATTGAAACGCTTTAAGCATAATCATAATTATAAGCGTAGTCCATTCTATACACCTCCCAGAAACTAATATCGATTTGAAAAGATGAACTGATTGTCCCAAGTGCTCGTGGGTTCCGGTTTAGGTCTAACAAAACATTGAGTGAAGCAGTTGCATACAAATATGTTTAAATATTGTTACTTAATAAATCGCGTCGGTGAATTCATGCAATCATTTAAGACGTACAAAATGTAAAAAGATTTGAATTTCCACCGACGCGTTTTTTCTAAAGATAGTTTATTATCTTTAGAAAAAACGATTTTCTAAAGATATTAAACATATCTTTTGTCCGCAAGCAACAGATCCTGGGTTCGACTCCCGGGCGAGATCGTTTTCCTAATATTGTCTCTTTTCTACCCACGACGGCGAACCTGTTTAAAATATTTATAAATAGTTTAATATTACACTACATCCAGTATAGAGACCAGTTGTTTTCGCAACAGGCTATCAGTATCCACATTTCTTAGCGAGCTTTTCAAACATGCAAGCCTACATGTGCGAGCGAGACATACATGGTAAACCTTTTGTACACTATTTTACGATCATCCTGGTGAAACAGACAATAGCATCAGTTCGTCAACGTCATTTCAATAGAGATGATCATCCCTGTACTAGAATATCTATGGTTCCACATACAGCAGCTCATATGAACATAATTCATTTGGTTGTATCTCGACTGCCTCGTCCAGTTTATTGTGTGTATGTTTTATTTTGGCTTTTGTTGTTGTTGGGTGGGGGTGTGTTTTGGGGGTGTGTGATGTGACTTTTTGGTTTTTGGGGTGGGGTTTGGGTGTTGTTATTTGTTTTATTTTGTGGTGGGTTTTTGGTGGTGGGCGTTTTGTTTTGTTTGTTTTAAGTTGTTGATTTTTTTTTGTGTGTGGTGATTTATGGGGTTTATTTTTAAGGGGAGCGGTCAAGCTTAAAAGTGCATTGAAGTAAATATGATAGGCCTACACCTATACCTGGATATAAACTGCAATATCAACGTCGCCTAGTGACGCTATAGGGCGTTGCTTCGTCTGCTTCATTTTAATATTTAAGTATAATAACAGGGGATTTAGTCTATCGTAGCTATATTTAAATGATCATTATGTTCCAAAATGTTGAAATATTAGAGAAATAGCCCATCAGATATCACTATCTATAGGAGTGTTAGATAAAATATTGGAATAGCAATTACGGAATTATTATTCCATGATGGTAAGATGTTTTAAAGTCTATGAAACAAGTACGGGTAAGATTCAAAGCTTATTTTCTCAATGAATTACGTTCATATCATATTTATTTTTAGAATTCCGTACTTCCTTATACTCAAGTTATATTTTATTCTCATTTGAAAACAATCCAGGTAATACAACGTCTAATGTAGTGATATTAGAATTACTAAACTTTGTTCACCAAAACTACCAGAAGTAAAAAGCCCATTTCATAGTCATGCGAGTTTACTCTCCTTTCAAATATCCCGCGTCAATCCCAAGAATAAACTGAATGGTCTGTAACATCGATGAATGACCCATGATTGATTTCTTTTGATTCACTTTCTACCCGAGTTGTCGGTGCTCATCAAAATACACCGTGATGCAATGTAACGCAAGGCCAGTCTCTATTCAATGTTATTGATTGAGATAATGTTACGAATATTGCATGTAGTATTGAGATAAGTCATTGATATCTGACAGATATCTTACCGCGAGCTTTGGGATAATATATTTAATAATGTTCTCGTGCAATTGATTGACCGGGAAGAGACCTTTATGGATTTTAATGGAAATCAGCCCAAACTTACAACTGTAAGGATTAAGAAAAATCAGTTGCCTTTGTGCAATAACACGTTGTTTCAAAATATTCTATCCCCGGCTCGGACAGATTTTATGGTCATTGGGAAATAACGAAAATAACGAAAAAAAGTATTTGGTATTTGTTAATTCTCTGCCACTGTAATCGGGAACTGTCACTGTGGCCGAGTGGTCTAAGGCGGTGGTCTAATGGAAACTTTTGCGCGTGAGTTCGAATCTCACTGGAATCACCTTTTTTGTCTTTATTTTACTTATGATTTTGAAGTAATTATGAATTGTATCGCCCTGTAACTCAGAAAATATTCATGATTTATTATTTGAAATGTAATTCGGCATGAAATCTACTGATGTGACTTTGATAAAATATGTACACAAATATTATCTAAATATGTTCATTTTGCATGTTGGTTCTCGGGGAGGGGCATCCATTTTCAACTTATTTTCTACTACAAGGGAGTTTGTTTTCTTAACAGAATGCCCACTGAAGAAAATTGAAGCTGCATACATAATTTGTACCACACGCAATGTCTATAAATTGATGTAATGGGTTATTCGAAACATTAAATTGTAAAAATACATTGATATCACGAGGTTCGAAATAGCTCAGTCGGTAGAGCTTTAGACTCTCAATCAACAAGCCGTAGGTTCCAATCTTGATTGAAGTTCTTAAAGGTGCAGCGACGTGCTCATGAAACTTATTTTTAAAAGTTAAACAATATATTAGTTAGAACATTTCACATGTTATTTTTTATAAAATGTGAATAAATATATTTTTAAAATATAAAATACGTTCGGCCGTATACCAAATCCAATACCTTCGCCAGAAACGCAATGAACCATGAAGAGGTTTGGGCGACTTCAATGGTGACGTAGATCCGGGAGAAACTGAAGTGCCAACACGGTCGGATTCCCGGATCTACGTCACAGTTTCCGTGTTGCCTATAAGAGGAGGACTCGTAGTCAGCAAACAATGCACCACGGTCTAAAATTATGGCCACAAAATAAAAATAACATGTGTATCAAGTTGCAAAGGTTGCCTTACAAACAGTATTTAATATGACCTCGATCTATTCATTCACTGAATGTGATAATACGGCTCATACACTCGTGATTGTATGTTTTTGAAGAGGCTAACGTAGCTAGCATGCATTGTAAAGAGTGTGTGTAGACATAGACCCTGTCACAATTTTACACTAGTGCATTGTTTGCTAACTATGATTTTTCCTCTGTGTTGCCTGGTAGAGTGGGTTTTTCAAAATACGAAGATCGTTTTTAACACGGATTTTGGGCGCATTTATTATTTTTGTAAATTTCTTCTTTCCCTATAATGGATCGTTCATAAAATGTTTATTTTCGAAATCCTTGTGATTTTGTCTTTATTTTGATATATAATACATTTACACTTCGGTGGATCTTTAATGTTATTTATTTATATTATTTTACGTTATTTATTTATTTATTTATTTATTTATTTATTTATTTATTTATTTATTTATTTAATATTATTATCTATTTACATTTATTTTTTAAAAAAATTGACATTTATTCATATTGATTTTCTTCTTTTTTAAACTTTCTTCTATCTTGATGGGTTTATTTATTAATTATGTGTTCATTTGATTTTCAATTAATTGAACATTAATGTTATACATTATATTTATTTATTCATTTGTTTGTCTAAGGATTTAATAACTTACCTAATTAATGAATTAATATATTCATTTATTTATCTATTTATTTACCCATTAATTAATTAATTATTGATACGTATTTCGATGTGGTCGAGCTCATAAACTTATCTTTTCATAAATAAAAAGATCACATGGTGTTTCAATTCGTATTAAATTTTATAATACATTGTTTTAATTATAATTTCAAAATCTGTCGTAACCAGCCCATACTAAAAGCGTGTTCAGTTATTTGAAATGACCATTGGATTACAATATCGCTGACGCTAAACTGAATGACTGGATTAATATATCGCGCTGACGCTAATAGTAATAACGAGGTCGTACTACAAATTAAATTGAATGATGATAATCGATTGGCCACTATTTACTATTGAAGTGTTACGTGTAATGTAAACCAAGTATTACCATATCAATTGGATCACGCTTACAAGTCCAGAACACTGATTGAAAAGATCGCTACATAAAACCAATGGCTAGCATTAATAAAGGTGCGTGACCCATTTACCAGGGAGTTACATAATCAATTCGATAGTGAAAAGCAATTATGCAGTATCAGACCTGGATCACTGCGCATGAATTATTATTTACCGGTGCTTATAGAGTGCATTTCCAAAAGATCAATGCGCTGTACAAATAACAGACATCAAAAAATGGCATACAATTATTAACAACAAAATAACATCAAAAACTTTAAAAATATGATATAAAAGATGCATTACAGCAAAGCACCACAGTTGTATAAAAAATATTACATAATTTACACAATAATCAGTTACAAAATGTTTAAAAATACGAATGAATTGACAAATTGATATATAATTTTAAAAACCCCAGTAGGCCAGGAAGTGAACTAATGTTTAGGAAAAAGGTGAGTCTTAAAGAAGTTTCTTGAACTTTTTCACACTACAATGAATGGTATGAATGGGCGCTTATCCCTTTAGGTATACTTGTCTCAGGATAAAAAATCTCGATAAATACGAAATAAAATAACATTGACAAAACTACATGCTGTGATAGGATTCGAACCCGTAACCCGCTGATTTCAAATCCGACACCTTACCGCTGAGCTAAATCTATTCGATGTAAATTAAGTAAGAAAAAAACATTATACAGTTCAACATAAGCTTAAAATGCTTTATATTTCCTATTTTAAGCGTTTTTAACACAGAGTTTTCGCTTAAAAGCATTTAAAAAGCTGTTGCACTTAAAGAATCTAATTTTGATTTAAACGACACTTAACAATTAAGGACATCTATTTCGTTCGTACACACTTCAATGTGTCGATTAACAGCCACATTCTATCGTTGCATCATGGGGGTTTAAACGATGGGTACCTGATGACTCGGGTATGTACATCGACTCGTGTGACTTTTGTCTAGGACAATCACTTGAGAGGAACAAAAGATGTTACCTGTCAATCAAAAATAAATTGAGACCAGAGAAACTAGCCATCAAGCGATGGCGCTCTTGATAATGTCCCTGCTCTAAGGCTTGTGAAATAGGGGCACATGATAATAACCGTTATACAACTAAACCAAACGGTTTCAGGGCTGGAACCTTTATGCGGGTATATTCGAAACCTATTGCATCAAAATCTGAATTATTCAACCTTTTTTCTCAAACATAACATTGAGTGGACATTTTGAGGTTAAGAATGTGTTTACATCAACATGATCAAAAGGTGATGACATAAATGTTGTAACACTTATTATCTGTATTATATTACACAGTATGCTGTGCCTGGTACAATTTCCGTTTTTTAACATTTTCCACGCGACAGGCGTTTGCAGACGACAGTTTCAAAATGTCACAAAAATATTATTTTATACTATTTTTAAAAAATTTGAATTTCATAACCAGATTTGGAATCACCGTGAGAAATGCATTAAAATAAGTACAAACATGCCTAGTTTGGATTCAGTAATTCATGAGATAAGACTTTAAAAGTTGGGAAAGATTTCTGACAAATTTGTTTTGTATATGGTAAAACTAATACTAATAGCCGAAGGTGGAAAGTGTTAAGCCCATTGTGTATAACCAATATAACCCAGTTATTATCTTTAAGAATAACTGGGGACTTTTTCATTACTCTCTCCTCAAGTGTATCATGACAATATTGTATCATGCATGATGTATTCGTGGCCAGCGTCAAAAAAAATCCACCAGATGTTTGGTAATGTATTTATTTAAAGGCGTATGATTCCAACAGGTTCATATCATAACTGGATATGCACCATCATAAATCCAGACATGTAATTTCCTCATTCTAATTTGGGGTCTCCCGACCCGGAGTTGCTGTAAGGATGAAATCACAGATTGCTAGGAATAGTTCAGTTAGAACGTTGAGGGCGGAATTTAAGGGCTTGGTTCTATCAGGGGAGTTTCATTATTGTGGTTTGAAAGAATTCACGGTTATTCACCGGCGTAGTGTAACGTCAGTGGCGTAGCTCAGGGGGGGGGGGGGGGGGGGGGGGCAGGGGGTGGCAAATGCCCCCCCTGACAGAAAAAAACCATTTGTGCCCCCGCCCCCCCCCCCCCCCCCCCCCCCCCCCAGCCCCTCAACAACAAAAAAAGGAGGAAAAAAAATGAAAAATCGGAAAATAATGATAAAAGACCGAGATGGCGGGCGGTTATATATGGGTGTGCGAAAAAATTTGAACCTCAACCCCCCACCCCCCCCCCCCCCCCCCCCACTTACGTGAAATTCACGACTTGGTGACTGGATCTAACTTTGAATCTAACAAAATTATATTATTATTATAATCAGATTCAGAGGTATGACCTCTGTAATGAGTATGCTCTCTTTTACGGGTATTTTATTTTAGGTTTTTTTTCTTCTAATACAACACATCTCATGTTACATTAACTTACTTGTAATGTCAAACATTGTTAATTTATTTTTTATTTGTATTTGTTTCTATAGCCGCATTTTCTCAAATTAAATACATAGGAAGAAGGTCAACGTAAATGAGCAATGGTATGATTGCATATTGCTTTGATATATACAGGGTGAGTCAGAAAGAACGGGCACATTTTTTAGCGAAAGAAATTGCAAGCCTGCATATTCAAAACCAATGATAATGCAACAAAGACCACATAATATTTGGCTTTCATTCAAAAATATTTTTTGAATTCGAACATTGCGTCATCAATGTTACAATCATTTTAGTAGAATCGGGTATTCTAAAGCCCACCCACGGAATGGCAATAGCACATAGCATTGTTGACTGCCTGATTCAGAGATGCCAATCAACGAAACTAGCGAAAAGTCACATGAATGTTGGATACACAATCTTAAAATGACTGGAAATAAATAGAACTGTGGAATTATGAGTAATAAAGCCTGAATTCAAGAAAGAAGTGTAAAAAGAGGCATGCAGCCGAGTCAGAAAACAAACCTCATTAGACTACATTAACGAATGGCTTTATAATTCGACTTATATTATATTTTGTAATTTATTGTATGTTTTAGTACGTCATTCTGTATTTATGCATAATAACCATATTCATGCAATATATAGAGTTCTTATTGATGCTACTCTAACAGTTATCCACATACATTGTGTATTTTAATTGATGTGTAATCATATATTTATTGTATATTTGATTTGTCATAGCAGATGAAAAAAATAAAAAGAGAAGAAAAAAAAAGGAAAAAAAAATAATTCGACTAACCCGTGGATTGGATTCAAAATCTGGGGCTTATCTAAAATTAGTGTAACGTGATAACGCAATAGTTAATTTTTAAAATTCATCTTTTGAATGAAAGCCAATTATAGGTCTCTATTGTGCTACCATTAGTTTTGAATATGCCTAAATTTGTTGTGACGCCTTTGTGAAAAAAAGTGTTCGTTCTTTCTAAATCACCATGTACATGCACATACGACATTATTATCAGACGCATTGTATAGTCGGCATTAGGCCCACTCAACAGTTGCATTTGAATTTTGTCGAGTTATTTTTTGCATAACTTTATTCCTCTTATAACTGCTTGAATTGTAAAGAAGCCATAACTGCTTAATTTCCCCTGATTCAGAAGTTCAGTACTGGAATGACTCATCAGCTGGTGAGTTACCTGTTTAGACCTGATATAAAATAAATATATGAACAGTTCGCTTCCTATATGTCTAAGTCAAATTTTCTTTGGGTCATTTTGGAGCAAGAATCTCGAAAGGTCTTTTCTAAAAATGTTTTACTATAGAAACTTGTCTCAGTTCATACGTAAGGAATACAGTTTATAATAACTAAAACATTTCGATATTAAGTCTGTTGAATTGTGCACTGTGTTCCGTCGGTACCAAATTTTGTCAAGAAGCAAATATTGGATTTTGCCACTTCTTTGGAAATGATCCCCAGGAAATGAGCTCTTCATATTGTAACTCAATTATTATCTTTACTGTACCTTGTGACATTTTCATGACTCTTTACTAATATATCGTAATAGTATTATGACAAGTTATCAATTGAATCAAATCATGAAGGATCGTGGCCGACGGCAGAGAAATGGACGTCATATTTTCACCGGATGTGCGATAATGTGCTTATTTATTTAGAGACGCATGAGTCCAACCGTTTGATGTCATATCATAACTGTACACGTATAATGTATAATATAATTGCTACATTCAGACATGTAATTTCTCATTCCAATTCCATGTTTACAGGTCATCCACTCTTTGGCTGTTTAGTAAATATCAAGTCGTAGAAATGCATGTTTTTTGCTGCTATATAGAATATTGTGCATACGTTATAAGTTGAGGGCGGAATTTATGGCCGTCGTTCTTTAATTCTATGAGTCTTGACACTCTGACGCTGATATCGTATTGCAAGTAAAGGTTTAAATCGCCCGCGTCCACAAACAAAATGGATGCTTTTAAGCTTAACCCGTGACACAGACGCAATTTAAAGGCACAACGTATTAATTATCTTTAAAAGTCATCTTTACCTGCCATTGACAGGCTAACCTGCCATTTATCTGCCATTGACAGGCTAACGTAGCAAAAAAACGGTTACTTGATATTGACAAGATCATAACGAGACACAAGAGGCTGCGACACATTTGTTAACTGTGCGTACATAATTTGAAAGCTCTGCTATTTGATAGTTCTGCAAAGTCACTCACCATCTTAAGTTCCAGAGATCTCTCATCCCAGATGAAAGGCTCAAACCCTCCTCACACTATAGTAAACTCGTAAACGTGAAGCACAATAATTATGGAAAACGTTAATATCGATTGAAATGCTGCTCCTGAGACCTGGCTTCCTGAATTTCTCTAAGATTGTGCGCATTCTAATTTAGAAAATAAATATATAAACAAACATAAGCACACTACTTTAAAGGTGTTTCGCCATCATTTTCAGTCTTAGAAATTAACAGAAATTGAGTAGAGGTTTTCGAAAGATCATTCATAGATCAAGTTGAATAATCTGAAATCAAGTAGGTTTCGTGGAGGCGAACGTTTCCTTCTCTATTTTCTGTTGGATGTAACTGGACCTAAATGGATTATTTTGCAGGGATTTCCCGAGCGTATAGAGACGGTTCATTGTGATATGTATTAGAGATAAGGTGTCTAAGTCATTGCCAAACTGTGAACTTGACATTGCTCTAATCATAAGGTGACCAGAGACTGCAGCACGTTTTTTAAAATGTATCGGGTGAATTCACAGAAACCCGTCTTAAGCTTACCCAAGGGGAGGCTTGTACCAATGTATTCGCGGAGGGAAAGGCTTGAACACGTAACCGGAAATAGTGGTGCCAAAATGTGCCGCACTTAGGTTGATATTATTTTTTTATAAACTTTAAACCCGGTGGCTCCAGACACAGAAATCACCCAGGCACATGACATCTACACCTCGGAAGACCTTTCAATAACTGAAATGATTATAATCCATATTCAAGATGTTTATAAAAATGCTTTACAATCTTCGCGGGCCCGTGACCAGAAACAAAATCATCATTATAAGAGTGGTCCCGCAAGCTCAACATTATGCATTATATGTTAGAAAAATAACTATTGAGCCCAACTTTTGTAATTATAGATTATAATCTCTCAACACGGCAATTTTTAAAATTCGCGGCGATCGAAAGTCCCGGTTTGGATGAATTTATAGTATAGTTATACAATGCACATGCGCTAATTTAAGCACCGATACCCATGACGTCATCGATACCGGGACTTTCAATCGCCGCGAATTTTAAAAATTGCATGTTGAGAGATTGCAGTTTTCATTCATTTTTGTGACTCTTATGTTTTGTTCTATATAATTACGCAATTTCGGCTCGATAATTATTTTTCTAACAAATAATATTCAATGTTATGCTTGCAGGACTCCTCCTTTAAACAACTCCAGATTATGCTTGCTCACTTGGTTGTGTTTTCGTCCTTGCCTTTACATTTTAAGATGCCTATACTTGATCAAATGGATTACACTGTTGGGATTTCCCGATCACAGACAGAGATTAATTATAGAGTGATTGTGATGATTATACGTCAACTATTTTCCAAAACTGTGCACTTTATATTGACATAACGTGAGAGCGATTAGAGGCAGTACCATTTTCTTAGGTATTTGAAATGAATTCCTACCAACCGGTAAAACGTCAATACAGGGTGAATCAAAAAATGAGCACGGATTGTAACGGCCCGTGACTTGATATGTACATTAAAAATAACATTGACGTCGTTTATATAAAGCGTATCTAGTTCATCTTAATAATAATAATCAGTATTTATATAGCGCCTTTTCCAAATGGCTCAAAGCGCTGTAATTTTGCTGCTGGTAAAATCATCAGAATCAGGTCGCATCAACTAGAGTGCTGCCAATTTCTAGCGCATACCTATCCGCACTGAGATTGTAACATCCACCATTTTTCAATGCAGCTCAGAGAACCCGGAGAAAACCTGCGAGAGCATGCATGGATCGTGATAAACCAAATGCACATAAAGCCCGGTCGGCCACCATCTTCTAAAAAAAAGGTTATTGCCTGAAAAATTAGCTTACGGGTTTTGTAAGCTTACCCTTTCCACCATTCCAAAGGGATTTATACAGTTAAGACATTAAGAATTGAGTGAGAATTGTGGCCAAATCGAAGAATGGCTTTGTTTAAGAACTAAATATTAATAAAGTGAATTATAATATTATTTGCATTTTAAATTGCAAGGAAGCTAAATTTTATGTCCTAAAACTTTATCAGAAGAATTTATGAGCCTTGCAAATATTTTCCTTCACAAATGTGACTTATGAGCAATTGACCAAGCAACAAAGAGTCTTCAGAACAAAATATTTGTGCGATATTTTTTAATATGCTACGTTTTATTATCTTAACTTAACATTTTCATCATGCCCATTAGGTTACAAGGTCCGCTTAGCAGCGCTATAAATTGATGCCCTAAAAACCGTCAACAAATTTAAATATTCGCCAAGCTGGTTGCTATATATGACATAATTCTCGTGTGCAACCAACCGGCTGTATTGAGTAGTTTAAAGGCATGAGCGTAGATATAATTTGCAACATAATGGAAACTTACCCATGCAGTTAGCCCCGAATTTAAATATATGCACTGGGTAATCCTCTCGTAGTATTGATAACAATAGGTTTACCAGAGCGAATTAATAGTAGCGCTTCTAAGCGGGCAACTTATGTCATGACAGTAACACGCCTCCAACTTTGTAAATCCATGGAATGGTAAAAAATATAAGATAAAATAATAATGAATGGAATAGTGGACATTTTAGAAGATTGTGATCAAATATTGTAGCAGCAGTTATATCCGCATCTGACTCGGCAAAGTATATATTTTACACAGACAAAAAAGGGAAGAAAATGCAAATTCATCACAACTTCAAACCATTTAGGATTTACCTGTATGATAGTTGCTGTGCTAGTTTTTGGGAAACGTGTAATAAATTCGTCACAAAAATAACACTTTTTTAAAAAGGTCCTTCCTCCTTCCTGCAAATCCTTCAAGATTTACAACTCTTTATAAGAAATAGTATGCAATCTGAAAATGAGCTCTGATTGTTTTTTCAAGATTTTTGTATTTCTCTTTTTGGAACAATTTGCAGCGGTTTTTTATTCACAAACAGCTTTTGCATATGTGAAGGCTCTTTATTTTGTTTAATACTTAGTTCTTATATCTATTCAATTCAACCCTTTAATTAACAGGTGTCCTGTAGCACACAAATGCAACTAAACTAATAATATTGTTCTTATAGATCGAGTGTGTTGTTGTGATATGACAATCAGTCAACGTCAATGTTAAAGACACCGTGTACAAAAAAAACACACAATATTATCTACAAATACTTAATCAGTCGATCAATAATTCAGCTTTAGGGAACGTGCATTCGTAATTTCAACTAAGGACCGTAAAGATTTTCCTTAACCTACAAATAATAAGTACACCATGGTGTGCAGATGCATTTGTTTTAATTTCGTGGAACTGGTCCCTTGCGGAGAAAGCCAAGCGGTTCCACGGGAGACGTTATACTCATCACCTTTCTCATCATATGCCGACTTTGCTCTCTCGATTTGTTTTTTATCTCATTACCTAAGGCAGTGTATCAGGCGATACGGTAAGAAACGTAGAAAATTCACTTTATTTCCCCTGAGAGTTTACCAGGGCAGTTATTTTATTTATTACTTTTATAGACCCCTCGATTAACAAGTCGATTCGCAAGGACACTAACCCATTTATAGTATGCATTGGTTTACATCAATTGAAGTTTCAGAATGCTCTTTTGATTCTCTCTGTAATTATGCCTCAGCTCACATTCTAGTTAATGGAAATGATAATTGAATTTTGTCAGCTTCAAATCATCCCGAAACTAGATCATATTCATATCGGTTTTAATGGTGACTAATTCACGAAAGACATTTTTAAGGGTATATGGGATAGATATACCACCGATCAGCTTCAAGTTCGGGTTTCTTGTTCCACCAACACGGCTTGCGGCATAAAGCATATCAATTTATAATTGTGTTCTAGGGATGGTTTAGGACTGGTATATTCAAAATGCAACTGGACACTGCGTGTCTCTCATATTTTGGTGTTAATTTCCGAAGATTGAAGGTAAAGTAAAAAACGCGATCCACTGTCCGCCACATTTATCCCGTCTTTATTTTGTGAAGTTTTGCCATCCCGTTTTCGGTACATCGTCACTAGTTAATAAGTAATCGGGCGTGTGTTTTATTAACGGGTGCCCTAAATACTAATATTGTATAGTGACAACGTATTATGATAAGTATGCCCTAGGTTCTCATGTATTCTTACACCTAGATACTTATCAAATGAAATGAGAAATGTACTGTCTACGGTCGTTTCCGTATGTTGCAAGTTATATTTAAAGGGATGCGTATATTTATTGGATTCATGTTAATGATATTTGTTAATGATCATGTTAATGATATTTTACTGAAAATTTTGTCAACGTATTAATTTATTACAATCCAACATTAAACAACAAATCCAAAATGAACTCACATCAGATTTATCTGGTTGATTTTTCAGGAATGATGTTTTAGATCCAGTATCGCACTGACGGATATGACATTGTGAAGTGAACGTACATGCAAGTGTTACGTTTGGAAGACAATTTTAGGGTAAGTTGACGAAAAACCAATACTACTATTTGCTGAGATATCCTAAGTTTCTTCTCAGTTTTACTCATTAAATTAGATGTTCACAGATAAGTAAAATACATAAATGTGCATAACAAAATTATGGCGAACTTGACTGAAGTGCAAAACATATGCTCGTATGATGACGGTAAATTAGTCAATACTTTTTGCATGACCGTCAATCCGGTCTGAATCGTTCATAGGTGGTTGAAAAGATAACAAACAAAAATAGGTCATTTACAACGATTTGGGGCTATGTCACATTATCCCCCCCCCCCCCTCCCCCCCCCCCCCCCCCCCCCCTCCGGATTGACACGTAACACTTATCCACCTGTATTTATTAAGTGTGTGTTATCACAGTATTCATGGTATTAGTATTTGAAGAGTTCTAGAGTATTTTCTACCGAAGTGTCAAAGAGACCATGTCTGACACGTCAATACAAACGAAATGGTTGAAACAACAGTCTTCCGTGGCTGAGCACCTTGGCCATCATAATAATGTCATCAGAATTGGTCCTAGAAATACCTCCTCAAAATTGTTACAAAGTTGTCTTTACAGAGTGATGCTGGTAATGGTAAACGATCTTATCATTACGTAAACAAACATTATTGTAAGTAGAAGATCCTCCTTAAAATTGTTACAAAGTTATCTTACACAGTGATGCTGGTAATGGTAAAACGATCTTATCATTGCGTAAACAAACACTATTGTAAGTAGAAGATCCTCCTTAAATTGTTACGAAGTTGTCTAACAGAGTGATGCTGGTAAAGGTAAAACGATCTTATCATTGCGTAAACAAATATAATTGTAAGTAGAATATCCTCCTCAAAATTGTCTTTCAGGGTGATGCTGGTAACGGTAAAACGATCTTATCATTGCGTAAACAAACATAATCGTAAACCAACATAATTGTAAGAAGAAGATCCTTCTCAAAGTTGTTACAAAGTTGTCTTACAGGGTGGTGCTAGTAAAGGTAAAACGATCTTAACATTGTGTAAACAAAATATGATTCACAAGGTATGGATATTCTTCCATTTGTATCGATTTCGGGACGATGATGATATAGGTCCACACGTAAAGAAACAAAAACAAAACAAGCAGGAAAATAAACAAACCCATATTGATTAGTGTAGATGCGTAATGTGTCAGTCTTGAGTTTGAAGTGGCAACCAAGATAGCGTATAGGCAAATGTATTGATTTTTGTAACACCCATTTAACATGTAAACAGGAACCTATCTACTGGTGTGCCATTTCAGAGGATAAAGTACATGGACTTTTTTCTATATTAGAGTTTCAAGGATGGATCGTATAAAGCGCACATCGTGGTGAATTAAATGTATTTCCCCCATTGCAAATCCAATTATCTTATTATGCTAGCTACGAAATGAGTTGATGACATTGTATAATATGAATTTACTCGAAAGGTTCACTACAAAAGAAAAGTACCACATACTCCTAAGAGACCATAAAGAAAGAAGACATACATAATTATACTAAATCGTCAGCCTGCTTCGATAATTGCCTAACTCACTTTTCAGCGAAATTGAGCTTATTGCATAAATCATGACTTCATTACATTGACCAATTAAAAGTGTTGATAAATGCACAATTTCAATTCTGCCTAAGTCAGCCTTGTGAGTTAGGCAGATTGTAATAATGATGTAAAATGTTTAAAATGGGTCATATTAACTTGTATTAGGCCTATAAAAATAACAAGCCACATTTCACTTAAATGTAAATCTCCAACCTAATTCTATCCAACAGTTACTGCTCCTGTTGGAATTCACCTGCACTAGTCATGGTGCTATTCAACATATCGTCAGCTGCTTTGATAATTGCCTAACTTACTTTTCATATTTTTGTTGTTTTCTAAAAACTAGAAAAAATGGGTTAGGCAATTATCGAAGCAGGCTGACGAAATGTGATGTAGAATACTTTATAATAATCTACGATATGATATGAAACGTAATTTATTAAGCGCATTTCCAAAACACGATCAATGCGCTTTACAGGAAATAGCCTACATATACAAAATACACATATTATATAACGAATACCAATGAAATTACATTAAAAAAGGTTAAAAGATAATTAGATATACAATGTATTGATAATACAGATACAATTTAAGCATTAAAAAGCATAAATTAAAAACACACTCATTTTTTTTTAAAAGGGTGCATTTCATCCGAAATTGACAACAAATTACACTTGCGGAAACAGATAAGTTGTCAGCATTTTTTTAAAAGATTTGAAACTGCATGCGGTGCATATGGAAAGTGGAGGATCATTCAACAACCTTGGACCAATATTCGAGAAAGCGGTATCAGCCATAGCACGTTTGTTGAAAGGTACAACAAAGCGGGAAGTGTTGTTGGAAGATCTTAAACCAGCTCTTGGACAGACATACGGCATCAAAATCTCAGATAGGCCCTAAATTGTGACACCATTGCACACATGCAATAAGATCTTGAAGTCGATTCTCTGCTAGACTAGCAACCAATGAAGCTCCCGCAAGAGTGGTGCAGCACTTGTGCGTCTATTAACACAAAAGACGAGACGCGCAGCACGATTCTGAAGTTTTTGAAGGCGCTGAACATTAAATTGAGAAATACCACCCAAAAGAGAATTGCCATAATCCAGCCGAGGGGGGACTAAAAATCTCACCGCATGTGCACAAGTATCGTGATCAATAAAACGACGGATGCGACGAATGTTCCGCATATGGAACTGACCTGCAGATCTATTTTAAGAAAGGTGTCAAATGTTACTCCTAAATTCCTGATGGAGGGGGAAGTTTCACCGATCTTCAAGTTAACGTCAGACAACAAATGTACCTGTCGAGGTGAGGAAATGAGGTTAAACTCTGTTTTAGTGTCATTCAGCTTGAGCTTGTTTGCCAACATCCATTTCCCCACCTCGGCAGTACACATTGTTAGTCTGCTCTGCGCATCATCGAAGTCACCAGGCACTTTCGAATCATACTAACGTACATTTTGGGTGTCGGCAGCATACACGTGGTAAGCAACATTAAAGCGGCGCAGGATGGCAGTCACAGGTGTGGGATACAGGGTGGTAAAAATCGATGGACCAGCAACTGATCCTTGAGGGTTAGTAATATAATAATTGAACCAGCTTAAAACACAGTCGTCGATACCATATTCACTATGAACCTATTAACAAGAACGCTTTGATCAATAGTATCGAAGGCTGCTGACATATCTAATAAAACAAGCATGACAATCTTACCTCTACCAAGTTCATTTACGATATAATTTTCTACACGAAGAAGAGCAGTTTCAGTACTGTGATAAGATTGGAATTCATCAGTAAGATTATGGGATTTGAGGTGTTCATTAAATCTGGAAACAGCAGGGTATTCAAGGATCTTGCCAAGGGTGGGGAAGTTCGAAACTGGGCGGTAAGTTTTTAGGGTCTGTTTTTTAATCAGAGGAGTGATCACTGCTTCACGGAGAACAGATGGGAACAAACCAACTCGAAAAGAATTATTACAAAACATGCCTCTTTCTCTTAGACCACCACCATTCCATTTTAGTGGAATTTTAGAACAAAAGCCATCAAGTGGAACCAAACATCCCTTTACACATACATCCCCTCCCCTTCCAGTTAAATTGAGTGTAGGGCCATGTCAAAATGTGGCTATTGCTAAGGTGTGGTAATCTTCTCTGTTCACGATGGGCGAGTCTTGCCCTTTTCTCTCTAATTTAAGAAAGTTGTTCTCATATTGATTAATGACCCAAGGAATGGCTTAACATTTGCTGACCCGTTTTGTGTATTTTGTCATCAAAAGCATCTCAAATTTAATAAGTGTGTGACCCTTCAATGACATTTGAAAACATACATTGATCAAATGTTTGATTCTGATGAGCTATTGATATTCTACACAGACCTCACAAAAGATCATTATAAATGCATCTATGATTCTAAAACGGATTTAGATATGGAGATAATGCCCGATGTTTTAACATATATAGAAAGATTGTTTATTACTGTGTATTTGACACCTAACGTGTCTCGTTCTGATCAATATTGATAACACTGCATTGTGTATAAAGACATAAAAACGAAAATATACCATCATTTTTGCAGTCAATGGTTATTCATCGCAGATATTTACAAGGGATTGTGCCGTAAATTCAATACCAAGTAAACACTCTATACAGTTTACTGCAACAATATGTCGATGTTCTATCAAAACATTGTGTCTCCATTTGGCAGCATGTATAAAGTAATACTTCCTATGTATAACCTTTGGGCCGTCTGCTCTAAACATGTGCAAGGGCCAACAACACATCTTTCACCACCTTGTACGTGCTCTTTGCTCCTGAACATCTATAAAGCAACACCTTCTATACATTACCGTTGGGCAGTTTACTTAAAGGGACATTAAGTGGTGTTGAAAATTTTAAATGTTTAAAAATTTACTTCAGAATTCAAGATGAACATTAAAAATCGCCATTATTGCTGTTTCTACTAACAAAAAACACAGCAAAACTAGATTAAAACAATATCATCGCTATTTATTGAAAAACGCCCTCTATGCAAATATGGTTCGCGTTATGTATCACGCGTACTGCACGGGGATACTGTCGGACGTAAAATGCTGGTCCCGCGGGATAAGCATTTTTTGAATCGACGTTTTCTTGTACAAAAAGAGCTGATTTTTCTTAATCCTTATAGGTGTAAGTTCATACATGTAATACAATTATAAAAATAAACTAATCTCAGTTTTTATCATAATTGAGGGCGCTGCCTCCAACACATCTCTTAGTGTCCCTTTAATACAAGCTGAAGGGCCTGAATAACATACAAGATTTTTACGGAACAGCAACGATACGCACTTTCAATTAAACAATATACCAACAATAATTGGTCAATTGAAACAAATGAGGTGTCAAAACTACCATATATTATATCATTGATCTCTTGGCGTTTCCATAATTATCATTCAATTAACAGATTTACAGGCAAATTTACAACGGTTTATTTGTTTTTTACCATGCTTATCATATATATGCATGATGTATGGCTGAAATACACCTTAAAAACAACAGCATGCACCATTCACCATATCTGTAATTAAACATGTATATGATTGAAACAAGATTTTTTACATTTTTTAAAAAAACACAACAAAAAACACAATAAAAATTAAAAAAAGAGATTAAAGGCAAGTTAGGTGATCTTTTCCATGGGACGCCCTCTATCTGTGATTTTTTTCCTAGAAATATAATTTGTATTGTCAAAATACATTTAAAAAACTAAAATATATTTTAAGGCCAAAGAAATTAAATACTTTGTCTCAGCACCTTTTGGCTAAAAAGCTATGTGCTGTGCTTTTTTGTTCTTGCTTTTTTTTACAATAAAGAGCTATGTCCTATGCGATCTTGTTAATTTATTTTTTAATTTTATAAAAATCCAAATATATTCAACAAAGTTATAGTTGAATGTGTGTTCTCAGTCACAAAGTTACCAAGTATCGCCGAAACAAACTAGTTATAAAAAATGGCTCCCTCGCGTAGCGCTACGTGCCAAAGCTCATTCTAAAAGCAATGCGTGCGGGTCGCTAAGACAAAGTATTAAACAAATGGCCTAAGTTACTGGGCAATATGTTTCCTAATTACTAATCAAATTTTAAAATGAGTTGTCCTGGTACCAGGACAGTTTATTTTCTGAGTGGTTTTTTTTCTCGTTCGTAGGCGTGGAATTCCATGGTTTGACACCGTTTCCCCACCATTTACAGTGTGTCCAGTTACAACTGCAACTGTCCACAAGGGAACACACCCCTGCGGAATGCTTCATGATGAAAATCAAACAAATATGTTGAAAAATTCCTAAAATTGGAAGCAGATTTCCATTTTAATTTAGTAATGTGCTGTGATGGTTTATTAACGAAAAATACAGTCAAAATCTATTTATGTGTTCAGGAAAGTCTTACCTGATAGTCAAACTACATTATAAGAGAATAACAAATAATGTGTACAAATTTGAAAAAGATCATTGAGATTCAATCCCCTTAAAATTATGAGACTATCCAATGCTAACCCCCGATTTGCAAGCTTTTCCAGGGTAATAAATCTTCCCCTCCTACACCATTTTTCAGATTTATTTCACACCATCTGCTTATTGCCAGGGCACTTGCTCCCCTACCATCGCTCTCTCTAGCATGGCCCAAGGCTCTAAGCTTGGATAATTTGCTGGGTTGAATTAGAAGCCCAAGGTGTTACTTTTGAAAATGGTCGTGTTAAAAAATACAAACTTTGAAAATGGGGGATAAAAGTCAACATACAGGGTGAGTAAAAAAACTGCAATAGTGGAAAAAATAGAGAAAAACAATCCAAACATACATGGTAAATCGTTTAATTTGTAGTGAGGTTGCTTGTTTTGACTTTTTATAAGCAATAACAAATAAATTGGGCTGTAAATGTTAAAAAGTGATTGTTTTTACTTTTTCTCATATACTTTAATATGGGCCAAAGTTACCCCACTTTTCGCTTCTTTTGTCAGTAAATGCTGGTCTGTGTCATAATGAAGAAAATTAAAATGAATTGGGTATTGTTTTGTCATAGGTAAATTGTCTACCCAACCACAACATAAAAGTTGCTAAATAATATACCCCACTATGTAGATTTGTCCTAAAAATACCTAAAAATAAAGAAGAAATCCTGCAGCTATAGTGTGTTTAGGTCCAGTTCCAAATACACATATCATTATGTAGCAGGATAATATTTTGTTATAATTACATCAAATTAAAAAATGTCACCATTAAACTTTTCTCAAAAATTGACAAATAAACTCTTTTTTCTGGTGGGCCAAAGTTACCCCATTCTACAGTACTAAATATGTGTAAAAACTTGAAGTCAATATTATTTTCCTTTTGCCTTTGGTGAACCTTTTTACTCGTGCACTCATTTCACACGATACCCAAAACATGCATAAGATCGTAAAATGTGTCTCTCATTCAAATTTGGAAACTTGAGTACATTTGTGATGTAGTTGGAATTTAATGCATCCTTTCTTGTTTACATGTGAGTTAACATACTCAATTTGCCCAACCAATGCTATGAATTTCTTATAATGCTCTAAATTTTAATAGAAAACTGACATTTTCAAAAAAATTGTTGGTGGAATATTCAAATATGAAAATGCAATGTGTGCAATTTCAATTGAAAATCACTGTGCTCGTGGACAAATATGAAAATTGAGCTGTGCAGCAAAGAGGGTCACCAAAGGCAAACGGAAAAATTCGATATTTATAGGCACATGGTGCATGTTTGATATCGTACATGGGTGCAACGAATTATTTCGTAAATTAAGTATATCAGTGAAAAAAACACCCTTCACAAACCTTTAGGCCCTGTATTCTCGTACGTATCTAAACACGGTTTAAGCCAGACACGCGTTTAACTTTGACTTTAAACACATCGTTTAACTAAACGCAATTCTCGAAAATTTGTTTAACACGCATTTAACTAAACTCATACACCAACTGTATGCCTTGACTGATTACTCAACCGTGCCCGGTGCAAGCTGAATGCAGATCATCTACACTGACAACTTAAACTAGTCAGACACAGGCTGGACTAACTTTAAACTAGTCGAGCAGGTTAGTCAAGTCTACTGGACTAGCATAAACTAGTCAAGCAGGTTAGTCAATCCTGCTGGATAGGTTATGACCGACTTAACTAGTTTAAGGTTAGTCCGGCTCAGCCTGACTAGCTTGATTCGTTCTGCTGGACTAGCTTATTAGACAAGCTGACTTGACTAGCTTTAGGTAAGTCAAGCTGGCTGGACTAGCTTTAGGTTTGTCAAGGCACTGAGATAAAATATCAATGGTGGCATGCAGATAAGACGTAATTCATCGCCGGTCAAGTTTTGCTAGCCAATCCAGACGTAATTTGCCGTAGTTATTTCATTGTGTGGGCATATTGCGTACATCATAGTGTTTGCCAACATCTGTAGACTATTTTATGCTACATTTTGTTTGGAATGACGACTCGGAGTAGGAAAAAACTAGCTGTAAAGAACGACGGTAGCACAGGCATCTCGAACGCTAATGCTTTTTACCAAACAGGCTGATAGACATTTGAATGAATCTTTTCGGCACATTTTGATACCAAACATAACACCTAACAAACTTTTCAAAATTCACATTTTCAATACACTACGCGGAAGAAAACACCAATTGTTAACAAGCACATACGCCGTATCAGTCCCGTATTGATCGCTGCGCATTTCCCTCAATGGGTGGGCTAATTCAATTTCAAAGTGTCATGCATGGGTGAGGGATATGAATGTAAAGGGATTTTATGGAATGGAGAAACGGCTGCACTGTGTGATCGATTGCCCGCCGGGTCAAGCCTGGTTATAACAGTGTCACCAGTGGCGGATCCAACAGGATTAAAATTTACGGGGGGCTGACCAAGGATTTTTTAATTAGTACCCAAAAAAAATCGTAAAAGGTCCCCAATTGTTTTCCCGTCAGCTCTGCTAAGTGGGGGGTAGCGACGTGGTTGTCCCAAAACCGGCAAGGGGAGGGTGGGGGGGGGGGGGGGGGGTAGCGACGTGGTTGTCCCAAAACCGACAGGGGGTAGCGACGTGGTTGTCCCAAAACCGGCAACAACAAAAAATCGCATGGTACAAATGGCAAATGTACCGACGGAACCTACCTATGCCCCTGAAAAAGGTTAAGTGGTACACAAAAAAGGTATATTGTCCAATTTTACAGGGGGCCGCCACCTCCGCCTCCTCCACCCCCGCCCCCTCCGCCCCCTGTATCCGCCACTGGTCACACACGGAGTGAACCTCACACACCCCCAATTTCCTTCCGCGTAGTGTATTGAAAATGTGACTTTTGAAAAGTGACTAATTTTCTTTAAATGGCGCTAATCATGGTTTATCTTTGTTGCTATGTGTTATGTTTGTGTTTGGTATCAAAATGTGCCTAAAAGATTCATCCAAATGTCTATGTAGCCTGTTTAATAAAAACATAATCGAAAGTTACTTTAAATGACCTAAACAAAGTGTACGACTTTCTTTTGTTGAGCACTTTATATGGTTTGAGCTGGACTAACCTTACGTTAGTCGAGCCAAGCCGGACTAACCTTCTGGACTAACTTAAAGCTAGTCGAGCGACTAGCCTAAACTAGTCCAGCTTAGGACGGACTAACATCAAGCTAGTCGAGCTTAAAGGTAGTCCAGCAGTGCTGGACTAGGCTAAAACTAGCCAAAATGGACACCATCTGGACTAGCTTTAAGTTAGTCAGGCGACCTGTTTAGGTTTTCAGTGAGTCTTAAAAATACACGTGCATTTGAGGAATTCGATCGATATCAATAATTGTAACTCATTTGGGCCAAAATAAATTGAATACCTGTATACAGTGAACGCACAACCACTCTGGGGACAAGATTCACAGATTTTGATAGCGGGTTTTGTTTAACACACCGTTTAAGGGGGTGTGGGTTCTCAGGTACAGCCTCTGTAAAACTGCCGTAACTTCTTCAATATTCATTTAATCTATATAAACGTACAGTTTTTTGCAGAAAAGGGTTCAATGAATCTAACCATGATAATGAAATTGACCATTTTGGAAAAAAAATTAAAAAACACGTTTTTGGACCCATTTTAGGTTTGGAAAAGATAACTCAAAATATATTTTGTTAAATGTTGTCATACTAGTTTTATGATAATCCTGATAACATTCCCCAGGAGCGGTTTTTGGTTGTTGAATCTTATCTTATCTTATTTATTTTTTGAGTTATAGACCAAAAAGTGCCAAAAAAGGTGATTTCTTTTTTTTTAACCCAAAAATCATTTTTAGTATCATATTTTATAATAAAACTGTAATACAATTTTAACCTTGTATTAAAATACAAACTCTACGTGTGAATTACATGTTTCTTTAAAGCTCATGTAAAATAACTCCTGAAAAAGTGGTAAAGATATCGCTATCACTGTAAACATTCTTCCCAATGTTGCATTTTAACCATACCCGGTCTCCAGCAATAAGGTGCAACACTGCACTGTTGCTGACCATATCAAATTGGCTAGCACCTGACTTTTGTTTAAATACCGAGTTTATCCTATTGCTATTTTTCACAAGGATTATATAAGTAGTAGTACTGTACCCCATAATGCTATAAGTGAACAAGTAAACTCCCGGAATTTCGCAGGTGAAACGCCCCGTGCCTGCATCAAAATCACCTCCGATATTAGTGTGAACATGTTCATCAAATGGTAACGAATCACCAGTTGCAGATACCGTATAGCTAGTACTTCTGGCTGCAGAAAAGGCTGACACTCGGGTATTTCCCATCTCTCCCTTCTGTCCTGGTGACCCCATTGGTCCCTGTGGTCCCACCGGGCCGGGTGGCCCCACCAGTCCGGATGGTCCCATGGGTCCGGAAATTCCCTCAGATCCAGGTAATCCAGGCTGTCCAGAAATTCCATTTGGTCCAAGTTTCCCTGGAGGACCTCGTTCTCCACTCATCCCACGCTCTGCTTCTGAACCTATGCTTCCTTTGTCTCCTTTTAAACCCGACAAACCGATGTCTCCTTTGACGCTCTCCCCTCTGTCACCCTTGGGGGCGAGGCCACCTGGTATCCCATGGTTACCAGGTATACCTGGAAATCCTGGGCTCCCAACAGGACCATGGCAACAATTATTACAGCTGATTGGGCTCTCAGAGGGTACGCTGGACGTTGTTGGGCTTTCAGCAGACAGCATGATGGCCTTTGTGTTCAAAAGAACAAATACACCGCAGAGAAGCATTGTTGGTCCTGAAAATAACATACAAATTGACCTTTTATAATATAACCCTTGATTGCTAATGTGTTCATTCATTAAATATATTCACTATTGCTTTAATATGTGGCACGTCACGCTGCGACGTAACCACCGACGCAGTGGGGCGTGATGGTGCGTGAATACTCATGTTTATTCACGAGTTTTTCAGTTCTCATGTTTGAGCACCGACCAATCAGAGCCGTGAGTTCGAGATTACGTAGTGCGCACTACAGATGACCGTTGCACCGTTTTGGATTGAGGTTGAGTTCGCGTACTTTACGCAAACTCAACCTCATGTCGGCGCGTGGTAACGGGTCACAGCAGGTCCCGAGAGCTTCATTGGCTTTTAATGCAATCATTGAGGGTGAACGCAAAGTCAACGCTGATTGGCTAACCATAATGTCAAACTTGCTTCGACTTTCCAAAGCAGGTTTACCCAAAGTCGATGGACCCTCGCCTTCGGCTCGGGCGCGGCGGTTCTCGCTGGTGGCGCTCCCTTCCCGTGGGCGAGTGGGACTTCTCGACAGACTACTTTTTATAGGCGGACAACAGAAAAAGAACAGCATAACAGAAAAATGTTTACCCTCAAGAGTTACCCCTATACACAAGCCAAATCTGAACAGTAGGATCCCTGAAAATATAATTATCAAGTCTCTAAGTTTGTTCTAAGAATCTTGTGGAATATCGATCACGCTCAGGCCTGTAGCCATGACCTTCTTTTTGGGTGGTTTCAAGTTTTCAAAGAGTGGACCTTTTGAGTGCAAAGCAGTAGGAATGGGTGCGGTACAGCCACCCACATTAGTCAAACTAAGCTATTTTTTATGTATGAAGCGGACCTTTTGACCAATTCTATGGGGGAAGGTCCCACTTCAATTATAGCCTGCTTGAGCCATGTGACAATTTTCCATGGACTATAGTCTATTTATCCATCACGAGACAGTGACGTAACTGCGTATTCTACTAATGGACCTGCGGCACATAATCTCCTGGCCACAGTCCGACATACTCGGGCGCTGCTTCGATCAGCTGCGCGCGCTTTCTTGAAAACTCACAAAATACCGCTAACCAATCAGAGCCGTGAGGTCGAGCTTACGTAGTGCGCACCACGGATGAACGTTACACCGTTTTGAGGGTGAGGTTGAACCCGCGTACTTTACGCGAGTTCAACCCCATGTGACGTGCGTCCATTGCAGCACCTAAACGTGCGCGCCTACTCGGGGCGCTGGCGTATACTCACTGGCGTAGAAAGACGGAGGATACATACGCGTGCGTAAATGCTGCGCCTGTAAAGTTACGTCACTGTCCAGAGGAAGAGAAATAGAGTATATATTATGTGCACTACTATTGAACACTTTCATTCCAACATAGTAATGCTAAATCGTAGCCTTCGGAAGGAAGCATAGCAAGTGGTCCGTATGAACCCTAACCCTGCCAAATCCAAGAATCCAACGAGCCAATCTCTATGTTCCACCCGGCGTGCAAGTTTTTCGAGGATAAAATGGACCCAGGCTATACGCGGCCGAGTATACTCGGCCAAGTAGCCTTGACACCCATGTGGGGAATTGTTCGCCGCTGGTGCTTGAGGTCTGTAGTTCAAATCCCGGGGGATCGCGGTGACTTTTGGAGTCACCTTTCTCCGCGCAGAAAAAAATCTGAAAAAAGTGCCCGAATGGGTTAGGGTTAAGGGAACGTGAAAAAATATTTTACCCTACTCCCCGGAGTGTGTTTTTGGAAATGAAACTATCAGGGGAGACAACTGTGTGTCTATTTTTCCCTTATTCGCTGCAAGCGCTGAGGAATTATTTTACTATTTTGAGTTATTACTATTAAGTTTTATATTAAGGATGTTCCTCTGGCTAGCAAACAAATCTTGATATTGAAGTATAAGGTAGAGCTGGTTTTACTGGAGCTGAATCGGGTGTACGGTTCAACAGATAATGCATAAGGCCTAAAAAAAAAGTTTGTTTGCCCAAACACGACCGACCCATAATATCTCAAAACCCAATGCCTTTATTTTTTTATAGATTTTTTTAGATTTTTTTCATTTTAAATAATGCTTTATGTTGAAAAATATATGTATTAAATGATATTTTCATCTTAATTTGCAAACTTATCAACACAACTGCCCAGTAAAACACCAAGGAGATGCAAATCCAAGATCCTACCACTACTTGTGAAAAACAGAAAAAGTCAGACCATCCAGCATGGTCTGAAGGTTATGTATTAGCCTTAACCAGCCAGACTATGTTTGTACGGTGTGGAAACCGGGGAGGGGGACAAAGTATGAATTTGTTAACCAAATAATCGCCGCGAGACCCCTGGGATTCGACCTCCGGACCCTCCGATCACCGCGCCGCGTCCCTAAACCACTCGGCTAACCTGAAATCAAATTGTATAGTATTTTTTTTCACTAAATGTGTCTATAGCCCCCCCCCCCCCCCCCCAAAAAAAAAAAAAAAAAAGATAATCGACCTACCGACCCACTTTTTTTCAACTCTTGTTTGGGCAAACAAACCTCTCTTTTTTCAGTTTCTTGTTTTTGCTCTAAATTTGTATTGAAAACTCCATATACTCGTAGATTCAGCACAGAAAATAAGGAGAGTTGTATAAACAAGTTTTGAAAACCCTAAAGAAGGGGGTCAGAAAATGTTGAACACTCATTGTTTACCTACGCACATTATTTATTCATAATAGAGAGGGATCCCCGTCTGTACGGGTGGGTGTCAGGGCAGGTGCGACAGCCAGCAGCCCACCTGTCCACAAGCCCACCTGTCCACAGTGCACCGTTTTGGCAACACAGTGTGGGAACGAGTCTGAACTAACAGAAACGTGTGCAGGGATTCTCTATTGTCCATCTTCAAGCGCGGACCCACAAGGTCCGAGTCTGAGTTCAAGTCCATCGGGCTGTCTGAATCATGGGTCCAATTCCAAGACGTGGCATATTCAAGGGGTGGAAGGCGGGCACGGGAGCCGCGTTTTCCACCTTTGACTATCATTCGGGTGAATTGCACCGTTTCAGAGAAGTTTAAATATTTTACTTACATCAAATTTCAAAACGTCAGTCGGGGGAATCGAAACCAAATGAAGCATTATAAAAACAATACTTTTTGCTCGCTACGCGTGGTCCAGGAATATCATGTGCAGCCCATTAAAAAAATCCCAGTTACATGTAAATAGAGCAACAACAACAAATGTCGCGCCACACGTATAAATCATGCAAAATAGTGTGTAGATGCTTTCTGAGGGCAAAAATGTAGAAAATTGTTTATTAAAAATTTCCCGAAATCTTTGAAGAAAAAATACTGAGAGGTCCGTTTGTACATAGAACAGGTGGTGTTTTTCGCTTAGCCTTACGTCACTATACCATTAAGTTGGGTCCCTAGGACAGACCCTTTAGGGAGTTAAAATATCTTTGTTACTAAACTGATACAAAAAAGCACGTCATGTTCTAATGTTAAAGTGCCAATTATGTATCGTCGATAAAAAACCAAATCACTATCCCTACCGAATCTAAAAGACGTTTGCCAAGAATCAACCAACTTATTATGACATGGTTCGTTTATCCAATGCAGGCCTGGAAATCGCTGCCCATAGCAGGTCACTTTTGTGTCGGGCTGGTGAAGATACAAATATTACCTGCCCAACTGGCGGGAATCGTTTTTCAAACTCACAGTGTAGTATTAAAGTTACACTGGCTGGTGGAATTTCTGTCGGGCAGGTATTTTGTGCGAGTTTATAACTTGCCCGACTGGCTGGTTGAAAAAAAGTTCCAGCCCGGATCCAATGGCAATTTTTCAACTATATAATATAAAAGAGGCTATACTTTTAAGAGGATTTCAGGCACAGTACAAGGTACCTATAGCATACGGTATATCAATGCCGCAACCCTACCTCAACATCTGTCAAAATAAAAACAAGTTTGTTTTCTGAAAGTCTGAAAAGCTAAATGATTGGCAATCAGTTTTTCAGTTTTTCCCTTTTGGAAACATACTGTGAGTGCAAATTTCTTTTTACAATTATCAATTCATAGACGTAAGACCAATTTAATATCTTCTTAAGAACAGTTGTACCATCTTGATTTTGGTAACACAATATTCAGGCATTTTCAATCTAGGTGTCAAGGATTTTCCAACATGGCATAAATGGCGAAAAAATGAAATGCACCCAGCCTACCAGAAACAAACTTATTGCTTTGGTTATTTTAAGCCTACCTTCCAGCCGATGTGTAAGACTTACCTTTCATTGTTGTCCTTCACTTAAATAAAACAGGTATCCAAGTATAATTGTTTCTTCTATAGCTCTCCTTCAATTAGTTGGAACAGAAAATTAGCCGTGTCTACGATTTAGCAGATCTGGTAGTATATTTGATGTATTGTCAAGGCAGGTCGATGCAGAGAGTGGTGACTTAATGCTGTGTTTCTTCTCTTTTTATTTGGCCGACATGTGATCCAATGGGCAGTGATCCAATGGGCACTTGTGTGGTGAAATGTTACCATATATGGTCATATCCGTTTCAAAAGCAAAAACTTTGTTTATTATGAAACTTGGAACGAAATATATAGATAGTGATCAAACTACAGGTTATCTAATATAAGTTATTCCCTTTCAATCTTAATGTTTACTCTTAATTGTCAAAAGCGGAACATGTAATGGAAAACTTAGAACATATAAAGATAGTAATCAAGCTTCAGGTTTATTTGATAGACTTCCCCTTTCAATGTTTTAATTGCCTCATGTGACATGCAATGATAACACTAACAGCAGCATACACAAATCACTTTATCTATAAATATTAAAGGCCCACTTTATATAGCTCAATCAGTGAAATGTTCGGTTTTTATCTCTCTCCGCCCGCAAAGTATTCCAAACATACGCGCACAATTATAAACACACGCAAGCGGTTTTGGTCACACACACGTATCACGCATATGATGCACAGTGCACGTGCTTGTTGCCTTCATTCGCGCCCGCGTCCTTATGTATTCATTCGCTACTGTAAGGCGGCTTCTCCAATTTAGAACTAATCAAACTATAGTAAGGCCTTTTGGTTTGACCAATATATTGTTCACCACAACTACATGGTATGCTATACACGCAAGGTGTACGACCGTTGGGCATAGGATCTTTAGGTTTGCTGACAATATTTCTGAGTTTGGTCGATTTGGTTTAGTAAATTTTTAACGCCGGCACGAATTAATTTAAGCCAAGAAAAGATAATGGAAGATGACTACAAAGGTATCATATTCATGCCATTTAACGACTTCATTTTCACCAAACTGTAAAAATGTGGAATAGCTCTCTCTACCTCTAAGCAATTCAGTTAGCTTATTTTATCAAAACAAAAACAAAGATAAATTTAAGTTTTCAAATTTGACAGTTTATTTGCTTCATTTTCACCATAGTAACAAATGAACCCTTCAAAATTGCTCAAATCTGCTCATGGGGAGCTCACATGTATTTATTCATAAATTGGTGGTCCTATAGTTTCACAAGAACAGTTATTAATTAAATCTATTATAATGCTATCATAATATGCTCACCTAAAAGCATTCATTTGTGCGTTTCAGACTGATAAATTAAAGCATCTAAATAAGTTGCGGACAAACAGAGCACCCGAATACCACCCAAATATGTAACACTGCTGGGACACCTTACTGCTTTAAACCTTGGGCTATTCCATTTGAAACCCATACACCCCATATGGAAGTATTCCTAGGTGTAATCTTAGGGTAATCTTTAGGAATAGAAATTGTCCAGTATTGTGATCAATACCTTCAGTGTGGCTCAAATATACGAAATGCTAAGAACGATTTACCATTACCCGTATCACCCACTAAGAAAAACTTGGCAACACTCTCAAATGTACTACGGTATATATAATCTGTTATACTTTCCCTATGCCCTTTTCACCTGTCCGCATGCACACTCAAAGAAATTAAACTCTTGGGTAGTTCTCCTGAGAGAATATCTAGATAACTCTTGAGTAGTTCTCCTGAGAGAATATCTAGAGAACTCTTGGATAGTTCTCCTGAGAGAATATCTAGAGAACTCTTGGGTAGTTCTCCTGAGAGAATATCTAGAGAACTCTTGGATAGTTCTCCTGAGAGAATATCTAGAGAACTCTTGGGTAGTTCTCCTGAGAGAATATCTAGAGAACTCTTGGATAGTTCTCCTGAGAGAATATCTAGAGAACTCTTGGGTAGTTCTCCTGAGAGAATATCTAGATAACTCTTGAGTAGTTCTCCTGAGAGAATATCTAGAGAACTCTTGGATAGTTCTCCTGAGAGAATATCTAGAGAACTCTTGGGTAGTTCTCCTGAGAGAATATCTAGAGAACTCTTGAGTAGTTCTCCTGAGAGAATATCTAGAGAACTCTTGGGTAGTTCTCCTGAGAGAATATCTAGAGAACTCTTGGGTAGTTCTCCTGAGAGAATATCTAGATAACTCTTGAGTAGTTCTCCTGAGAGAATATCTAGAGAACTCTTGGATAGTTCTCCTGAGAGAATATCTAGAGAACTCTTGGATAGTTCTCCTGAGAGAATATCTAGAGAACTCTTGGATAGTTCTCCTGAGAGCATATCTAGAGAACTCTTGGGTAGTTCTCCTGAGAGAATATCTAGATAACTCTTGAGTAGTTCTCCTGAGAGAATATCTAGAGAACTCTTGGATAGTTCTCCTGAGAGAATATCTAGAGAACTCTTGGATAGTTCTCCTGAGAGAATATCTAGAGAACTCTTGGATAGTTCTCCTGAGAGAATATCTAGAGAACTCTTGGATAGTTCTCCTGAGAGAATATCTAGAGAACTCTTGAGTAGTTCTCCTGAGAGAATATCTAGAGAACTCTTGGATAGTTCTCCTGAGAGAATATCTAGAGAACTCTTGAGTAGTTCTCCTGAGAGAATATCTAGAGAACTCTTGGATAGTTCTCCTGAGAGAATATCTAGAGAACTCTTGGATAGTTCTCCTGAGAGAATATCTAGAGAACTCTTGGATAGTTCTCCTGAGAGAATATCTAGAGAACTCTTGGATAGTTCTCCTGAGAGCATATCTAGAGAACTCTTGGGTAGTTCTCCTGAGAGAATATCTAGATAACTCTTGAGTAGTTCTCCTGAGAGAATATCTAGATAACTCTTGGATAGTTCTCCTGAGAGACTGAAAGATTATCTAGAGAACTCTTAGGTAGTTCTCCTGAGAGAATATTATAAAGAACTCTTGGGTAGTTCTCCTGAGAGAATATCTAGATAACTCTTGGATAGTTCTCCTGAGAGACTGAAAGATTATCTAGAGAACTCTTAGGTAGTTCTCCTGAGAGAATATTATAAAGAACTCTTGGGTAGTTCTCCTGAGAGAATATCTAGATAACTCTTGGATAGTTCTCCTGAGAGACTGAAAGATTATCTAGAGAACTCTTAGGTAGTTCTCCTGAGAGAATATTATAAAGAACTCTTGGGTAGTTCTCCTGAGAGAATATCTAGATAACTCTTGGATAGTTCTCCTGAGAGACTGAAAGATTATCTAGAGAACTCTTAGGTAGTTCTCCTGAGAGAATATTATAGAGAACTCTTGGATAGTTCTCCTGAGAGAATATCTAGAGAACTCTTGGGTAGTTCTCCTGAGAGAATATCTAGAGAACTCTTGAGTAGTTCTCCTGAGAGAATATCTAGATAACTCTTGGATAGTTCTCCTGAGAGACTGAAAGATTATCTAGAGAACTCTTAGGTAGTTCTCCTGAGAGAATATTATAAAGAACTCTTGGGTAGTTCTCCTGAGAGAATATCTAGAGAACTCTTGGGTAGTTCTCCTGAGAGAATATCTAGATAACTCTTGAGTAGTTCTCCTGAGAGAATATCTAGAGAACTCTTGGGTAGTTCTCCTGAGATAACTCTTGGGTAGAGTAAAAATAATTTCATTTCACTCGTGTCATTTACATTATTTACAAATAGACGTAGGAAAACACAGTAAAGAGTACTCGCAAAGTGGACCAAACTAGCTATCGGTCCGGTCATGCTTTCTTGCTCCCTTGTTTTACTGAAAGCAGCCAAAAGTCCGCTTCAAATTATCCAACGTCCATCGATTGTTCATCGGTATATTAGTACACAAGAATATTTACCGGAAATGTCTAGAGACTTAAAATACCATCAGACCCCAAGTGTTATTCGTCCATTCGTTGGACATTGATGTGGAATCTTGATAATCCATTTCATAGTAATGTGCTTGACTTATATAGTTTCATCAGTTCCAAATTGGCGAGAAATATTTGGTTTTACCTTTCCGCACGCAAAAGTAATCCAAGCGTACGCGAGCGATTATGACCACGCACGCGGTTTTGGCTGTACGTACGCGTCACGCGTATGATTCAAAGTGCGCTTGTTGCAGCGAGGTTACATTTACTCATAGAAATCCTACAGCTTACCGCTTATCTATGCATTTACTCTAGAGTGGCGACTCGCCCGTTTCGAATGAAACCACGCGTCTGCTGCATTTTCCTCCAATTCCTTTGTGTTTGGAGGAAAAGTGCGTGCCGCCGTTTGCCGACGCGTAATTAAGCGTAGTGTGTGGCGTCGTAGTACGCGTAAGTTGCGCAGCGGTGCATGAGGGATTTTTGTCAGGCAAATCAAGCTATCTGTCCGACCCGTGATACAAGGGAGAACGGCACGGGATTTGGCTGGGGGAACCGTGTTCAAACATTTACTATGATGGGCAAAAGGTTAAAGAAGTCGTTTCTTAGTTCCCTCTCCATAACAGTATCCATGGTTATCTTCCTTCGTGCTCCTATTTAAAAACTCTTGCCGTCTCTATTTTAATCGTAAATACGCATCGTGGCTGATGAAAGAGTTCCCAACTAAACATGCTAAAGGAGACATTTAATCGAAATTAATAGGGCAGGCTGTGCATGCCTTATGGGACCGTGCCCCCCCCCCCCCCCCCATTGATTTTCGGTGGAAATAAAAGGGGAACAGAAAGGGGGAAGGAAAGGGAGGAAAAGAAGGGGAAAGGAAAGGGGAAAGAAAGGCAAAATGAAAGAAAGGGGAAAGAATAGAAGACTAATTGAAAGAAAGAACAAATTAATGTTTTGGAAGATTTGTAATTGTAAACCATATATTTGCACTAGGGAAGAGCGTATACATGTTTGTGCTTGCAAAATTTGGTTAAACGGTAATACTAATATTCAACTTGTTTGTATTTTATTGACTTTTTATAGTGTTTAGACCACAAAATGTGTTTAATACGGGCCATTCATCCCGGCCCATCAAGCCCCCCCCCCCCCCCCCCCCCCCCCCCCGTTCAATAATCACGCTGCACGCGACCACCCCTATGTAGGCCTCTATGAACGGTTTGACACTTTTATAAAGGAAAAATAAAAATCGTCATTTAAAAAAGAACCGTACGAATCTTGCATATGGAGAACTATGAACATGTTCTTAGTCATATAAGTCATATAAGCCTGTAGTATTTAAATATGTGGTCGTTTTTACGTATTGAACTTAGGATCGCAGACATGTAATGACAATTTGACAGTGTCGGTAAAAACATTAACAACACTCACAAAGGAAAACAAACACACTACTACCCAGCAAGCAAACACCCCAACAAACAAACAAATAACAAACAAACCCCTAAACCCACAACAACAACAACAATGCCACCCCACCCCCAAATGTTAAAGTAAACGTGCAATTTAATGGTTGCTATCTTCAGTAGAAAGCATGCATACCAATGGCACCATTAGCTAATTGAAATGTTTGCATCGCTTCAAGATTGCTATCTTCAGTAGATAGCAAACAAATTGATTTTATTTTGTATATAAATAGCAGATGTAAGCAATAGCCGGCCAACAGACATTGTATTTTCAAGAATGTGGGAAAGGTCCTACACTCTTCCACAGCTCAATCAATCATAAAGTCATAGCGCATTCTGAACTTGACGGGAGCAATGCTAAGTAAGATATTGATACTACGGGCGTACCTGAGCGCTTTCCTATCCTTCTAATCTGTGCTAATTATATATCCTGGCTTTTCGGTACCCAGCTGACAAAAGTGCGTACGCGTGCGTACGCGTTTGAATTGTTTGAATTGTGCGGCGTACTTCCCCGCGTCGAGATACGCGACCGTGCCACGGTACAGCGCTCGCTGACAGTGCTTCGCTCACAGCCATGAAACGTGTTATTATTTCCGCAATTTCCCCAAATTAGGGATGGTTTGTTCGCGTAAAAGAAAAAAGGTAAGCCTGATAATAGCAGTGGTAGTCTATTATAAATGTACATACAACACAAAGCTTTTGTTAAAGTTAATTTAAAGCAATCAGTTTTACAACGTACAAGTAAGTTAACACGATGAGTAGTGTGTCATCATGTAGGCCGCTATCAAACAATTGCCCTCGTTTTTGCGCAAACCGGATTGCTAAATTAGAAAGTGTCGTTTTCAGACAAAATGTCCTTGTTTTGTTCGAAAAGGGGTTCACCCCCCCCCGGGGCGCTGATCCAATCTTGAAAGTGGGGGGACATTGCCATTTTTTCACTAGATCGCCAACCTTGATTGATGTATCACCACAAAAAGTGGGGGGACATTTTATATTGTGTCAGGAAGTGGGGGGACGTGTCCCCCGTCCCCCCGGGATCTGCGCCCCTGCCCCCCCCCCTCCCACCCCGACTCAACACAATTAAGGTTAATTGGAACCATAATATGTGTTCTTCATTTTTTCACCTGCAAGATCCATGTTAACCCCTTTTGTTTGTTTGCATACCTCCACGCGGTTTCAGAGATTGAAAAACACGATACGAAAAAGGGTGCATGCTTGGCTACCCATACTAACTTTACCCTTACATTGTTTACTTTTATCAAAGTCACATTTCCCCAAAATGATGTCTTCCGAAAAGTGGCGCTTTTCAACGATACAGGGAAGTTATTGACGTGAAAGGTGGACATAATTGACTAAGTCATGCATAAAAAAGAATCATATTTATTATAAATAAGGACCACCTATATAGAGAGAAAATAACTTTCTTTGAATTGTAAAGACAATCGAAATGAATTTTAAAAAGCTCTTGAGACATTGTGTAACATGATATTGAAAAGTGAAAACTTTCTGCAGGATGTGTCAAAAAAGGTGTCCCATGAGACTATGAGTTAGAAGATTAATTAAAAGACATCCCATGACTTTTGGTAAGACATATTATTAGTCTGCTATCAAATACACTTCATCCCATTGAATTTCACCACCTATATAATTACCGAGATATGATCAATTCAGTATTAACAAGAGTGCGAATCCCACTTTGACTCTACTTTGTACAAGAAAATTACTTTCAACTAAAAAACTGACTTTGTGATGATGATGATGATTTTAGGATAATGTCAATGTCTTGTTCAAAATACATCTAAAGGGTTCAACAAAGGAAAGTATACCACTTTGTTCATGTCATTTTGAGTAACTTTCAATTTGTTTTTGTCCAAACAGGCTAGATAGGCATTTAGATGAATCTTTTAGGCATAATTTGACACCAAATTTGCCCCCTAACTTTATTTATGGTAGGCCTATGTCACGGATATCAGATGGCGAACAATATGGATGGCAAAAATATGTTTTTGGTTCAAATTCAAAAACGCACATTATGTGTCAAAAAATCGGTGTAACTTGTTTGGGTCCATTTCTTTTTGTGTTGGGAAATTTGCTTTTGTTTTTGTTATTTGCCGTTTGTTCTTTCTATTTGTATTGTTCTATGTTCTAAATGTTTCGTGTCTTTAAGCACTCTAATAAATTGAGTGAGTGTGCCTTTTTGTCGCTAAAAAAATTATTATAGTAGACGCGCGGCCTGTTAGTTTTTTTTCTATTTAGTCACTCTTTTATCTAGTTTGCCTGCATGTCATTAGGCTGTTTTACTAGCGTGATAGTGAAGACAGAAATGATCATTCAGTTGTGAAAAAATGATAAGAAAAAAAGCTTATAGATCAAAAAACGCCTTAGTATCATAAAATCAAGATTTAATTCAAAAAGCGTTTAGTTTCAAAAACAAAAATACTTCCAAACAGTATAAAAATGTTTCTACTTCAATCTGAAAATTCACTTCATATTTTTATTTCAAAAACAATATTACTTTCAACATCATGAGGCCAGGCCACGGTTGCAAAGGCAGTCCGAAAAACGCAGAAGGATGCCCTTATTTCTGAGAAAGATATAACTTTAAGACAGTTTAAATCTAAATTAGAAGGAGACAGCTTCGTTTCTGATTAAAACTCGCTGTTTGCGACGTGATGATACGCAGCCCCTGACAAATAACGCGGAAAAGGCTGCGTATGTGCGTAAGTATTTTTCAGAAGTACGCACGGCTGCGTAAAATGTAAACAAAAACGTTCGGCTTCACTTTACGCAGCAAATACGCGGGGAGTTTCCCATCTAGCGCCTTACGGCGCATAAGATATCTATGTAATAGACGACATCATTGGCAATTAATTTTGAACTTTACCAATTTTTGGTCTAATCTGTAACTATAGCTTCTTATTATATGAATCCAAAAAGTAATCACTCGTTGAAACCAAACCTGGCAATCGGTCTTGTTTTTCCATAATTCTGAAATTCATTTTCAAATCTGAAACAGCTATTTTGCCATTGCTTATTTATGCGAATTCCAAAATGTGTTATGCATAGGCCTACTAGTAATTTGGACCCTTAATATTCTACTGATTGGTCAATTATGAAATTATCACGCGCGTGCATGCATTTCAAGTATTTGGACGCACCTTCGCGAACACAAAAAAAAACATGCTCGCGTGAAATAGCTTAAATTGATTTATTTCCATTTCGTCCTTTCCCATTTCGTCCTATTGCCATCTCGTCTTCTCCAATTTCGTCCTTCCCCATAGACCCATTTCATCCTCTCCCATTTCGTCCTGTCTTGTTTCGTCCTATAGTGTCATTTCGATCGTCCTTGTGCTAGCTCGTCCTATTACCACTACGTCCTTTCCTTCTTGATCCTTTGCCATTTCGTTTTCTCCCATTTCGTCCTTAGCCACTTCGTCGTTGTGCTAATGTATTTCGTCCTTTCCTATTTCGTCCTTTGCCATTTCTCCCATTTCGTCCTTTGACATTTCGTCCTCTCCCATTTGTCCTTTGCCACTTCGTCCTCCCCCATTTCTTCCTTGGCCATAATCCTAATGCTACCTCATCTTTTGCCATTTCGTCCTAATCATGATTCAGAAATGCAGTTTGATCAGGGATGGGTACATCCTTAACAAATATTTCTGAAAATTCTAAAAATATATAAAATAAAAATTGGAGATATTCACTAGCCGGTACAATAACCTTACCGACTAGTGACCTTTGACATTTATATATCATCTGATGGGTAATTTCATGAGGAATTCAAATATGTAAAGTAAATAATGATAGGGGTGAGGTATACAAAATATATGGATCTCAAAATAAAATTTACATTTTTTTCCCGAACATTGTGCATCATACCATTTTAGTCCTTAGCCGTACTATAATTTCAATGGCATATTCGGTTTCCTCATGCAATTTCCCTTCAGAAAATAATACTTTTACTACCTCAGGGGGATATACAAGCAAACATAAATGTGTAAGTTAAAATCATGTCGCGAAAGCAAAATCCGTGTGTAACGCAAAAGGAGGCGAGCTTATGACACATGACCTTAGTTTTCCAAAACAAATTAATCTCTCGAAGCGTGTTGCTCGTAAACAATAACAATGATAACATGAAGGTAGCATCATGCCAAAAAGTAACCAATACATACATGGAAATCGATACCGACCTGCAGTTTGGCATACCGTAGTTAAATGGGTTCAAAACCAGTTCAACCACATGCTATAGAAACTATAGTATTTGATTGGAAAAAGTGTCCTCATCAGACTGGAAAAATGCGTGTCGTCACGTCCGGGAGTGAAAATTGGTACTGGGAAAAATATCCCATCTGTGCATATTGACATTCCCCAAATTATCATCAAATTATCTGAGGATTCAGACTACGACGCAGATTCATAGAACTCAAGTGATGTCGAAGACAACAAGGTATTGGTAAGTGAAAATTGATGATAATAACAACATGTTTAATATTAGGCCTATAATTTAAAGTGCGCGTGTAACCACGGTACATCCACGGTGTAACATACATTTTTCCTTTCTGGCCTGTTTCAGGATCGAAGTGATATAGAATTTTTCGGGAAACAGTTTACTACCTCTCCCAATGTGTGGACGGGTCCAAAACTGTTAATGAGGTGACACATTAGCAGAAACCGAATATAGTGCAGTCTACATTTTGACAACGACAATAATTTCTACCCCGACGGCGAACCTGTTTAAAAATATTTATAATTTGTTTAATACCCGTCGTATATGCCTATTATTTCTAAGACAATAAATACAGCGAAGATAAAATATTCGTTTGACTTGGCGGGCGAGAGGCCTGCTCATTGCAACACATGCAGATCGGGCATACACCGCTATATAATGCATCGTCTACTGAAGAGAGCATCCATGTGCACTGTCTTTTCTGAAGATAGCATCTCTAGGTGAATGCGATATACTGTTGCTTTTGGCACGGATCCAGGGCCGTCAGATGGGGGGGGGGGGGGTGCGTTGGGTGCGGACGCACCCCCCTTGAAAATCTTTTCTTTTTTTTTCTTCTTTTTTTAAGGTAAAAATTGCGTTTTTCTTTGTTTCAAATTTCAATGATAGTAAAACTACTCATAAAACATTGACTACAGTGCTTTTTGGACTGCGACATTTTGTGTCCGTGCAAAAATGTTTGACGTGCGAATTTTTTTGACTTCACACCCCCCCCCCCCCCCCCCCCCCCCCACACTTACACTGAAAGCCAAACTGGAGTCAAGTGACTCTTGAAATGGAGTAATCGGCCATGACTCTCCAAAGGAGTCATCCTGACTCTTCAAAGGAGTCATCCTGACTCTTCAAAAGAGTCATCCTGACTCTCCAAAGGAGTCGTCCAGACTCCCCAAAGGAGTCATTCTAGCCGTCGGAAAGAGTCATCGGCCATGACTCTCCAAAGGAGTCATCCTGACTCTGGGGAGGAGTCATCCTGATTCTCCAAAGGAGTCATCCTAGCCGTCGGAAAGAGTCATCGCCCATGACTCTCCAAAGTAGTCATCCTGACTCTCTGGAGCTAATTTGCATATTTTACTTGGTCTTACATTAGCCGAGTAAAATGCGCAAATCGCTCATTAGCATAATTGCAATGGTACAAAAATTAGCACCGGTGCTCGTGTATACCATTTCAATTATGCTAATGAGCTAATTTGCACCTTTTATTTATTTAAACCTATTAATTTATTTGAATTAAGTCGATACGTAAATTTAACACCGTTGAATGTATATTGATATATACGCATATTTCTCACTGGTATTAAGGAAGGGAAGTGATTGCTCACTAAGTAAATGCAAATACACTGAGCCAAAAAAGAAACTTATAACATTTTAACAGATCACCAAATAAAATTCTGTGCATGAAAATGTACCAAATTTGGATACAATATTACTGCAATGTATTGCTTCAAATGGCAGTCAATAACCAATTGTTTGCTTCAATGACACAAGAGAAATCTGCACTGACTCAGACAACGTCTTGCATCACAGGTCACAGCAAACAATTTCAGCAACATAAAGTTAAAAACATTTCATAGAGTCAAAACAAACTCATATCCAAACAAACAATGAAGTCATTAATAACGGGTATGTCCACCTCCAGCTTGAAGTTACTGCATTGTCTGGGATGAGCTTGGACGACGTGTATCAAGAAGAGACAATCCACATGTCAATAGACAAACACTTATTGCAGCACTATACAGGAAGAATGGAACAATGTTCCCCGGCTACCATCAGGAACTTAATTGGAAGCATGAAAAGGAGATGCACAGCTTGCCTGCAAGCTGGAGGTGGACATACCCGTTATTAATTACTTCATTGTTTGTTTGGATATGAGTTTGGATATGATTTTGTTTGTTTTGACTCTATGAAATGTTTTTAACTTTATGTTGCCGAAATTGTTTGCTGTGACCTGTGATGCAAGCCGTTGTCTGAGTCAGTGCAGATTTCTCTGGTGTCATTGAAGCAAACGATTGGTTATTGACTGCCATTTGAAGCAATACATTGCAGTAATATTGTATTCAAATTTGGTACATTTTCATACACAGAATTTTATTTGGTGATCTGTTAAAATTTTATACGTTTCTTTTTGGGCTCAGTGTACATTGAGCAAGAACATAAACATCAAAGAGCCAATTACCCTAAAGCCCTCACCCCCACCCCAGTTCTCAGTGTCTTATTCTTATTCCTACCTGGAGTCACGGTGACTCTATTTAGCCAGTTGGAGTCATTATTACTCTCGAAACGGAGTCCAGCCTACATGTGACTCTATGTCAATATTGACTCCATTTGAAGAGTCACAAGACTCCCTTGAAGAGTCATGCATCATGACTCTCCAAAGGAGTCAGTAAACGTTGACTCTCCAAGGGAGTCATGCGACTCTCCAAACAGAGTCAATATTGACATAGAGTCACATGTAGGCTGGACTCCCTTTATAGAGTAACCCTGACTCCAGTTTGGCTTTCAGTGTATACGTGAAAATCACGAGGTGACTGAATTGGAACATTTTTGGGGCAACCTTTTACGAGAAAAAAAACCTAGCTACGCCACTGCTTCCGGTAAAAAATCGTGAAAACGCACCCCCCTTGGGCAAAAGTGTCTGACGGCCCTGGGATCCCTTCGTCATCATATTATATGGCGGTGCTCTGAAGAGGGTATTGTAAAATTCACTCTGTCTGCGCTACTACTATGGGTTCAACCCTCCACAACCTTAAGGGGGGTGTGGACTCTCAGGTATAGCCTTCGTAAATCTGCCGTAACTTCTTCAATATTCATTTAATCTTTATAAACGTATACAGTTTTTTGCAGAAAAGGGTTCAATGAATTTAACCATGATAATGAAATTGACCATTTTGGGAAAAAATTATAAAAAACACCTTTTTTGACCCATTTTAGGTTGGAAAAGATAACTCAAAATATATTTTGTTAAATTTTGTCATACTAGTTTTATGATAATCCTGATAAAATTCCCCAGGAGCGGGTTTTTTTTAATATTTAATATTTGATTTTTTGAGTTACAGACCAAAAAGTGCCAAAAAATGTGATTTTTTACCGCCAAAATCATGAAAATCACATGTTTTGGCACTTTCTTGGTCTGTAACTCAAAAAATAAAAAATAAGATCTTAAAAAAAAAGGCTCCTGGGGAATGTTACCAGGATTATCATAAAACTAGTATGACAAAATTTAACAAAATATATTTTGAGTTATCTTTTCCAAACCTAAAATGGGTCAAAAAACATGTTTTTTATAATTTTTTCCAAAATGGTCAATTTCATTATCATGGTTGGATTCATTGAACCCTTTTCTGCAAAAAACTGTATACAATTATAAAGATTAAATGAATATTGAAGAAGTTACGGCAGTTTTACAGAGGCTGTAACTGAGAGTCCACACCCTTAAGCGGGTCAGCGTACAGGTATGTACTAGTCCTTAAAAGTATTCGGAATGCGGCTTAAAATTAGAACTAGTTTGCCCTGGAATTTCACTGAGATCTTAGAATGTATCATAAAAAAGTATAAACATTCAAGTTTGTAATCTGACATAGAAATACGGACCGACCGTGTAAACAAAAAACAAACAAATCATCGCGGAATATTCTTGGGCAGAGTTATGATCAAACAATGTGAAGCATCGAAAAGCCGAGCCGCTTTGCAATATCTATGCTTCCTACAAAAAGGATATGCCTAGGACTAGGCCTACTATATTTTCAAATTCTCTATTTGAAAACTGACCAAATGTAAAAATGCAACAACAGTTCTGTTTGTTTTCGTCACAATACCTTGCGTGCATGGTCAGGCGGCGTTATGCGTTTGAAATATTTACAGCTCGTGGACTCGGAAAAAGCATATAAACATGCCACAAACAAACGTTGTGCTTGTTTGCATCACAATGAGATCTTGTGTGCATGGTGAGGCAGCTTACTGCGTTTGAAATATTTGCAGCTCGTGGACGCGAAAAAGCTTGATCGCAGTACGCAGCATCACCAGGATACCACCAGACAAATATGAAACAAAAACGTTTTGCAGTCAGCGAGAAGAAACTTAAGGTGTTGCGGTCCGCGAGGTTGGTTGTTACATACTTTCTGGTTTGATGAAAAGTGTATTTGCTGGTGGCTGGCCATAAAAAGGTAATAAGTAACCTTATTAAGTTTAAGTCTATTACTAGGTCAGTATACATTTTGACAATGACAATAAATACGCCAATATAAAATATTTGCTTGACTTAACGGCTGAGAGGCCTGCTCAGTGCAACGGACGTATGAATGCAGGCATACACCGCTTTGCATTGTCTACTGAAGATAGCATCCATGTGCACATTGTCTTTCTGAAGATAGTATCTGTATGCATGCACTCTACTGAAGATAACATTAATGTGCACAATGTCTTATTTGAAGATAGCATCTCTATGTGCATGCGGTCTACTATTCGAGTTTGTAATCTGATATAGAAATCATCGCGGAATATTCTTGGGCGGAGTTTATGATCAAACAATGTTAGGCGTCGAAAAGCCGAGATACGCCGCTTTGCACGATATTGGCTTCCTACAAAATGAATAGGCTTAGGGCGTGTTCACACTATAGCTAGTTTTCTCCACGACCCGGGTCGGACCCGGGTCGAACCCGGGTTGAAGTCTAGTGTGAACAGAAAAATAGGCTCAAAAAACCAACCTGGGTCGAAAATTACAACCCTGCGAAAGTGAAGGGTAGAACCCGGGTTCAACCCGGGTCGACTGTAGTGTGAACAGAAATCGCTGACCCGGGTTGCAAACCTGACTGCTAACCTCTGACCGTAGTTGTTTACGCCAGTTTTCAGCTTTGCTTCGCACGCTCTCGTCTGCCTTTGGTTCTGGTTGAAATCTTTATCAAATTTGTCAAAATGGCAAATAAATGGAGTCAAATTGAAACGGAAGCCATGATGGAACTCTGGGCGGATGAGACCGTGCAAACTAGTTTGAACTCAATGATCCACAATAAGGATATTTACGCCAATATATCACGCCAGATGGAGGCAATGGGTTTTCACCGTAACATTGAGCAACATTGAGCAATGTCAAAATAAAATCAAAGCACTCAAGAAAAAATTCACAGATACTGAAACACATAACAACAAGTCTGGAACCCAACAACAAGTCTGGAACCCAAATCTTTCTTTGGATTTGCCAGTGTTTTAGAATATAGATTGCATGTTATGTTCTGCACCAGATATTTTTGTTTCAGACCGGCGTACAGAATCCCTTACATACGTATTTCATAAACTTTTTAGCTTAAAAATAGTTTGAGATAAGGCTTAAATATCCAGTTAAAAAAACCCAAAAAAACCCACGGCCAACACTTGCAACAAACAGAGTTTGACATACAAAGCGCTCTAGTGTGAACAGAAAATGAATTATCGATCAATCCGGGTTCGACCCGGGTCCGACCCGGGTTGAGGAAAAAGCTATAGTGTGAACACGCCCTTAGCCTACCTTTTTATAATCCTTATTTGAAATCTGACCAAATGTAAACGTGCCACAACAGTTGTGTTTGTTTGCGTCACAATGAGACCTTGCGTGCATGGCGTACTGCGTTTCATACGGTATTTGCAGTTTTGTTGTTGTTTTTTATATAAAGAGCAAATGTACGTGAACAATAGCCCAACAGACATTAACAAAGTTAATGAACTGAGTGATTACGTCAAATCAAACGGGTAACTCTCAACAGAGAGCTCTGATAGGCCAATCAATTGGTTCACTGCAACTCAGAAAATTATCAAAAATACAAGTAAACACAATTGGGCCAGTAAAAAAGCCAATAAAAGTGGCATGGGACAGGAATAGGATAAACACCCAAACATAGAGAATATTAAACATCAAGAAATAAGAGAAGAAAAATAATATCTGGAGGTCATTGATGATACATCGAGAGAGCTTAGCCAACATACTCTGAAGAGTTGGAGAGAAAGTGTCTGTTAACACGACATTTAAAAGATTGTAGTCATTCCTCTTGGATGTTGCCAACAACATTGATAGGAAGACTGTTCCACAGTGGAACAGCTGTATGGATGAAACTTACTGGCAGGCGGCAGTGAAAGGGCATGATCTGGCATTGCAGGATTTCCAGTTTGTCTGCAGATGGTAGCTTGCAGTCACCAAAGTAGAGTTCAAGTTGGGATGGATTCTCTTCCTATATATTACCATGGTCTTGCACTTGGTAGGCTCAAAGGTCACTTTCCATTTCGAGGGCTTAGAGGTAGAACTGACTATGTCCATTTTAACTTTGTCCAGATTATTGTAGTAACATGGATATGAACTTTCTTTCTGTGGAAAAAAGTGTCTATGTCTATGTACCCCCCCCCCCTTTTTTTTTGATTATGTCCGTGAAGGTGTTTTTAGTTTTGTTGCAAAACAGGCCATGTCCAGCAGGTGACATGTGTATGTTCAAAAAGTCAAAATGGACATAGTCAGTTCTACCTCTAAGCCCTCGATTTCATGTTGCTTAGATCACTGTTAAGGCTAGCAGCTACTGCATTGGAGCTGGTTGAAGACTTAATGGGTGCGAGAAGTGTTGAATCGTCAGCGTACAGATAGAGCTCGTTGTCACAGACATCCACACTATAAGGTCGTCAATGAAGACAGAAAACAGTAGTGATCCAAGTTTAGATCCTTGTGGAACAGAAGCATTTATGGGTGCAGTGTTGGATGCTTGTCCCGACATGACGACAATGATAGTTCTATCGGATAATTAGTTGTGTATCCATGAAAGCAGTCTTCTGGTAACACCCTTTGACATCAGTTTTGAGCAGAGTCCATTGTGCCATACTTTGTCGAAAGCTCCTATTATGTCAAGGGCATTGACACAAACCTCGTCACTTTGGTCTAGGGAGTTGTTCCATTTCTGTGACAAAATGTTGAGGAGATCAGCTGTACTGTAGCCTTCTATAAATCCAATCTGTCTGCTGGAAATCAGATCATTGCTGAGAAGAAGGCGTTGAAGTTGTTTCTGCATAACAGCTTCCATGATCTTGCTGATATTGCTTAGCAGTGAGATAGGATCATAGGACGGTACTTTGTTGGGTCAGCCTTGGAACCTCTCTTGTGAATTGGAGTGACAGATGCTGTTTTCCATTGGTTAGGAAACACACCATGAGTAAAGTAGAGATCAAAAAGCCTGAAGAGTGGACTGGCAAGTTCAGCACAGCATTCTTTGAGTATACCTTGGTTGGAATCAGGTCTGGTCCAGTAGCTTTATCTGGATTGAGATGTTGTAATAGTTTTCGAACATCCTTGTGCTTAAAAACTATTTTGTCAAAGGATTTGGTTGTTGAAGGATGGACATTTGGGGCCTGGTCTTCAGCACATTGGAGTCTACATTTGTCTGTAAATGTCTGACAAAAAGCTTCTGCCTTGTCCCTTGCTGTAATATGGGTGACATTTTGATGTTCAATCACTGGGATCTCGGAACGAGCTGTTCTTCTGGACAGGGTGTGGATGATTCTCCACCATTTCTTGCTGCTCAGCGATTTATCTGATAGGTTTTGTCTCAGTTTAGTGTTGTAGCTACTCCTGGCTTGCTTCTCCGCTTGGTTGTAGGAATGTCTAGCTTCAGCGAACTTTGCCTTGCTGGCTTCAGTTTTGTCTTTTTGGCTTTCTTAAAGAGGCGGCGCTTCTTCCTAGATTCTCTACGGCATTTGTCGTTGAACCAAATTTTGTCTCCAGTCCTCTTGGTAATTGTTTTACTAGGTATAAACAATTCCATAGCATCGCAGATGATATCAGTGGCGTTGGAGCCAGCAGTTTCAGGATCTTTCTTCTGGAATACACTTGACCAGTTTGTGCAAGCAACGTGACCTCTCATTCCCCAGTAATCAGCCTTGTCATATCTCCAGACTTTCCTCCTGTGTGGTTTGTCCCAGTATACTGGCACATCTAAGAACTTGGACGCGAAAAAGAATGTGCGCAGTACGCCGCATCACCAGACAAATATGAAATAATAACGTTTTGCAGTCAGCGAGATGAAACCAAATATGTTGCAGTCCACGAGAAAAGGCTGGTTCTTACATACTTTCTGGTTTGATGAAAAGTTTGTTTGTTGGTGGCTGGTCATAATAAGGTAAGTAACCTTAAGTTTAAGTCTATCACTATAGGGCAGTATACATTTTTGACAACAACAATTAATACAGCATAGATCAAATATTTGTTTGACTTGGGGGCGAGAGGCCTGCTTATTGCAACGTACACATCTCAGGCATACACCGCTATGCATTTTCTACTGAAGAGAGCATCCATGTGCACAATAACTTTCTGAAGATAGCATCTCTATGCATGCTGTCTACTGAAGATAGCATTCATGTACGCGATGCCTTTTTTGAAGATATAATTTCTATGTGCAGCGGCGGTCTTCTGTTGCTAGGCACGTTAGGGATCTCTTCGTCATCATATATATGACGGTGTTCTGAAGAGGGTATTGTAAAATCAACTCTGTCTACACTAATACCCATGGGTTCACCCCTCTACACTGTAAAAAGAAACGTTTATATTTCTGATAACACTTAATAAACACTTAAACACGTTTATTTTTGTGTTTTACGTGTACAGGTATAGGAGGCATTTCTACGATAAACGTTTGCATAAACACTACAACACGTTTATAGAGGTAATTGTGTAATATTTATTAACACACCAACATGTTTATATCAGCAATATAAACATGTTGGGGTGTTAATAATTATACAACAAATACCTCTATAAACGTGTTGTAGTGTTTATGCAAACGTTTATCGTAGAAATGCCTCCTATACCTGTACACGTAAAACACAAAAATAAACGTGTTTAAGTGTTTATTAAGTGTTATTAGAAATATAAACGTTTCTTTTTACAGTGTATACCTTACGCAGATCAGCGTACAGCTGGTGTGGGCTAGTATTTAAAAGTATTCGGATTGTGGCTTGAAAGCTTAAAATTAGGACTAGTTTACCCAGGTATTTTACTGAGGTCTTATAATAAATTGCGTCACAATGAGCCCTTGCGTGCATGTTCAGGTGGCGCGTTTGAAATATATAGTTGTAGCTAGTGGACGCGTAAAAGCATGTGCGCAGTACGCCGCATCACCAGGATACCAGAAAATTTTGAAACAAAAACGGTTTGCGGTCAGCGAACTGAAACAAAACATTTTACCGTCCACGAGAAAAGGCTGGTTGTTACATCTTTCTGGTTTGATGAACAGTTTGTTTGCTGGTGGCAGGCCATAAGGAGGTAAGTAACCTAGAGTTTAAGTCTATTAGGGAAGCATACATTTTGACAACGACAATTAATGCGGCAAATATAAAATATGTGTTTGACTTGGCGGTCGAGAGACCTGCTCATCATTGCAACGTATGCATCTCAAGCAAACACCGCTGTGCATTGTCTGCTGAAGATAGCATCCATATGCATTATGTCTTTCTGAAGATAGTATCTGTATGCATGCTGTCTATACTATAGATAGCATTCATGTGCAAAGTCTTATTTGAAGATAGCATCTCTATGTACATGCGGTCTACTATTGCAATGAGACCTTGCGCAGGGCTGTCAACTTTTGGGATTCGCTGGGAGGGAGAGTCAAAAAAAATCGCACGGTCAAAAAAAATCGCGCAGTCCAAAAAAAATCGCACAGTCCAAAAGGTAGGCCTACAGCCAGGGGCGGTGCCAGGTTATTTGTATAGGGGTGGTGGAAAAATCAAGGTTAAAAAACTGAAATAGTGAGTAACTATTGTGAGTAACCAAAGAGGTGCAAAGCGGTAACTAACGCGGACAGGGGGGGGGAGTCTGAGGGGGATGTGCCGCCCTCATAATTTTGAAGATAAAAATCAATTCTCGAACCCATTTGGGCAATTTGGTGTGTACTTTTGACCGATTTTCTATTGAAATGCCATCATTTCCAATCAATATTGGCTTTTTATCTAAGTTAGACAGCTATTTCATTATAGGCTATGCGAGAAAAAAGAAGTTGTGCATATTTACTGATGATCTTTTCTTGATTTAAGTAGTATAGATCATTGGTTCCTAACCTCTTTGGCCCACGACTCAATCAGACATATTTGGTCAGAACCCTGACCCCTAAAATGAATTGCGAAAAAATTATCCCGATTGATTAAAACCGAAACTGTTAAGTCATATGATGCGAGCGTAGCGAGCATACATTTTTGCGTATTTGAACGGTTCTTTTGGGTTTTTCTAAGCGTTTTTAGAACGAAATATGAAAATGGTTCCCCAAAAAGCTATATATATGACCCCTCTCTTTAGGTACGTTATTTATTTATTTTTCGACCATGATTTTTCATACTATTTTCGACGAATTGGGTTTTTGATTTCCCCGCTTGACGAAAGAATTTGACTAAAAACCTCTTAATTTCCTCCGAATAAGTATAATCCCAACCCCATCCGAATGAATTTAGTTCCGGGTTACCTGTTTCCGGAAAACATGAGCGCGAAGCGCGCGAATTTTTTTCCTATATACTCAGTTCTGGCTATAATTAATGTGTATTTTGGTTTGAAATGGGCTTTTAGAATGATATTTCTGGACATATGCACGCATAGCACACGAATATAAATGTTCTTGCATACGTAGGGCCTACTCATTCATAATATTTGTAAAGAATATGGTTTCGATTCCTTCGACTGAAGCCTTGAAATTTGATAGAATTAAATATATAAACCCATGCAATGTCTATCTGTCAATTTCTAAGGGGTGCATGCCCCTCCAAGCTGGATTAGATCAGCCATCCCCCCTCCAATTTGGACACGCCACTGATATCCCGCCAAGTGGGTGCAACTAGGCCTTTTCAATATACCGATAGACATCTGTTTTCCTTTCCTCTCTTCTTTCCCTTTTCTTTTCTTTCCTTTTTCTTTTCTTTCCCTTTTCTTTTCTTTCCCTTTTCTTTTCTTTCCCTTTTTTATTTGACTTATTTTTGAGGCGGGAGTTTATGTATGCAATGCGGGAGTGCGGGAGAAAGAGTGTCTATGCGGGAGACTCCCGCCTAATGCGGGAGAGTTGACAGCCCTGCCTTGCGTGCATGTGTGGGCTAGTATTTAAAAGTATTCGGATTGCGGCTTAAAAGTTTAAAATTAGGACTAGTTTACCCAGGTATTTTACTGAGGTCTTATAATAGATTGTCATACTAGAAATATTCCAGTTTGTAACCTAACATAGAAATCATCGCGGAATATTCTTGGGCGGAGTTACGATCAAACAATGTGAAGCGTCGAAAAGCCGAGCCGCTTTGCACGATATTCGCTTCATACACTAAAAGGATAGGCCTAGGCGTACTATATATATTTTAATCGTTTTTGAAAACTACACTCTTAGAAGGTCAGGATCAAATATGAGACGAAAAGGATCAATTTTGATCCAGAAGCGGTATCACATATGAGCTTACCCTTTCCGGATCAAAGTGATCCGACAAGCAGGATCAAAAAGTTTGCCATCCGAAATGGGATCAAATATTTCTGTCAAATGATACTGAAACGGATCAAAATAATGATCCTTAATCGGATGTACCTGTAGCTTATGATCCTACTCCAGGATCAAACTGAATCAAAGAAAAAGTGAAAACATAGGGGGTCATCGGGTGACAGATTGTAAAAACAAGCATGCATGCAAGGGTCTTTCGGTGACACCGGGCCAAAAAAGGGGGGTATTTTTGATGGAGCCTGGTGTGAAACCTAATATTGATTGAGTGCCCCTACCCCCGGGTGCACACTGCAGACTATATATCGAGTGCAGTAAGCTTACTACATCGTGTAGGCCTAGTACATCGCAGTGATCGTGACATTTTGTGAGGAGCATTTTGACCGAAAATCGTACTGATGGCACTGGTGAGGTACAAGAAATTTGTTCACAAGAATAGAGATGTTCAAACATAAAAGATAAAACTACTTTACCGACAAAATCATGTAACATTTTACAGATTAGACTGGATAACTTACCGCGGTATTTCACCCTTGTTTCAACTGTGGCGACCGAATTCAAAAGATCGTCTGCTTGTCGTCTATCGGTTTGCGAAAGAGTGACGTCAGTCACTCATTGACCAATGAACTGTTTCATCGAATTGATCCGGAAATCAGATCAAAGTTGATCAAGGTGAATTTGATCCGTTTGTTGATATCTATCTGGAAACGGATCAAAACGATCCGAAAACGGATCAAAACGATCCGAAAATGATCCTTAAAGGATCAAAACAAAGTGAGCCGGAAAATTACTCATGTATTTGATCCTGACCTTCTAAGAGTGTAACCAAATGTTGACATGCCACAACATTTGTGTTTATTTGCGTCACAATGAGCCCTTGCGTGCATGGTCAGGTGGTGTTCTGCGTTTGAAATATTTGAAGCTCGTGGACGCGAAAAAGCATGTGCGCAGTACGCAGCATCACCAGGATACCAGAAAATTTTGAAACAAAAACGGTTTGCGGTCAGCGAGATGAAACAAACGTTTTGCAGTCCACGAGAAAAGGCTGGTTGTTACAACTTTCTGGTTTGATGAACAGTTTGTTTGCTGGTGGCTGGCCATAATAAGGTAAGTAACCTATAGTTTAAGTCTATTACTATAGGGAAGTATACATTTTGACAACGACGATAAATAAAGCAAATAATAAATATTTGTTTGACTTGGCGGTCGATAGGCCTGCTCATCATTGCAACGTATGCATCTCAGGCATACACCGCCGTGCATTCTGCTGAAGATAGCATCCATATGCACAATATCTTTCTGAAGGTAGTATCTGTATGCATGCTGTCTACAGTAGATAGCATTCATGTGCACAGCCTTATTTGAAGATAGCATCTCTATGTGCATGCAGTCGACTGTTGCAATGAGACCCTGCGTGCATGGTCCGGCGGCGTACTGCATGCGTTTTAATTATTTGCAGCTCGTGCACGCGAAAAAGCATGTGCGCAGTGCGCCGCATCACCAGGTTACAAGACAAACTTGAAACATGAACGTTTTACAGTCAGCGATATGAAACCAAACGTTTTGCAGTCCGCTAGAAAAGACTGGTTGTTGCATACTTTCTGGTTTGATGAAACGTTTTTTTACGGGTGGCTGGTCATAATAAGGTAAATAACCTTAAAGTTTAAGTCAAAGACACCAAGGCAAAGGTCATATCACCAGATGGAGAAACAGAAGTGTTTGAGATACTGGCTGGAGTATTACAAAGAGACACCCTGGCTCCATATCTTTTTGTCATTGTTCTTGACTATGCCCTAAGAGAGGCCATAGATGGCAGAGAAGAAGAGCTAGGATTCCACCTAACAAAAAGAAGAGCAGAAGAATAGGACCAACCGTAGTAACAGACTTAGACTTTGCTGATGACATTGCACTGTTGTCTGAGGAAGTGTCTCAAGCGCAATCACTACTCAATAGAGTGGAAACTTCAGTGGGAAGAGTTGGGCTCAAAATGAACGCTGCAAAGACGAAGTACATGTCCTTCAACCAGACGCAAGTACCTGTAATTACCACAAGTGAAGGCATGCGCCTTGATAAAGTGGAAGACTTCAAATACCTTGGAGCCTGGATGAACAACTCTGAAAAGGACATCAAAACACGCAAAGCAGCTGCATGGAGAGCTTGTGGCAACACTGAAAACAAAAACTAGCATTCCCTACTAGAGAAAAGTTAGTTGAAACGATGTCTGTATCTACTATACTAGTAGAGCTTGGCTGAACTAATATATATATTAGTACGGCAGGCGGAACCAATTCGCCAAACTAATATTTTGTTAGTTGAGCAACTAGTTCGGCCATGCCAAACTAGAATTTTGGAGCGTCCTACTAATATTCTGGGGTGCTCTACTAAAAAAAAATCTAGTTAAAATGGTGTCTCCTTCAACTAACTTTTCCTAATAGTGCCAGCCCTACAAGCTTTTCTACTAGTTTAACTAGTTGCAGCTAGCTGAACTAGTTGCTCAACTATGCTCAACTAGATGCTTAGTACTAGCGTTTCTAGCAGTTTTATATGGTCTACACACACGTGAAATATACTGTTATGGCTATTAGTAGAGAGGCCAAATGGACCGGGAGGCTCTAAATCAGATTTTCGTGTCACTTCAAAACGTAGAGGTTTAAATTAGATTAAAAGTGGTCATTAGACTCTCCTGTATATGAAAAATCTGGCTGACAAGGCTAAAAAGTGACGTGGGTTGAGATATTAATCATTATTGATCACCATGTCAAAATTTTGTAAAAAAATCAAAAATTATAATTGACTTTCATATCAAAGACCATTATATTTCCTTTTTAGTACAATTTATTTGGGGTTAAATTCGTTATTGACATGGAAATTAACTAAAAAACAAAATTAGAAGCCCCATTGACATGTGTATAATTTTATTTAAACAATTGGCTTTTTCTCCACTTTCTGAATTTTAACAATTTTTATTTCAGAAATGTTTATTTCCGAAACCGGGCATTTTTTAAAATTTGAAATATACAGCTTGAATTATTAATAATATTGAAAAATAAATGGTTAGGTTTAACATCATGATTTAACAAAACATAATGACTTGATATTTTAAGAGTATCAAGCAACATTAAGATGGACTACATCACTAACTTTTCTGTCAAAATTGCAATAATCTGGTTAAAAAGGTAATTTGGCTAGCTAGAGTTAGGGAAATGTACTGGCATTCACTGGCAACCCAGCTGATTCCAGCTGATTCCAACACTGTGTTACATGGGAAAGTCCAGAAGTTATGCAGAGCACCAAGTATTATATCATAGAGAAATTAACTAAGGAGGGGTCACTCTTTTTGAAAGTCAAACTGATATGGGATGGGACGCCCTCAAAAACCGCCAGGTCAATCCAGTTAAATTAGACTACGTTGCAGTGGCCCGCTTGAAACTTAGTGTATAAAGTGTATGACTGTTTCTGTGCGTAATCCAATAGAGGTAATTAGTCTTACTCTTTTAATAGTTCGGTACAATACAGTTATAACAGACTAACATCAGTCTAATGAAATCAGCGCGAAAACGAAGTCACGTAATTGTACACGGAGTCCTAATGAACAATTTTATTTGTCATTGTTTAAAATGCTAATCGATTCATTGTTTTAATTTTAAAAAATAAGTATGGGAATCATCAACGCGCACGAAATGTAATGCTTGAATCACTCCATACTTAATTATATCTTTATCAACGACTATGCCAAAACAGTTAGTCTAGTGTAGCGTAGTGGCCACGCTCTAGCGCTTCCACGCAGGAATCCCGGGTTCAATTCCTCATCCAACCATATCATTATTATATGGCTGGTTTTTTTTGTAATATACACTTTCTGCAGCGTTCATAGTTAACTCACCGGATCTGAACAAAAGAAAAGCCCCTATAAATTATATATTTTGTAGTATGGGATAAACGCTGAGGGCTGCTATGCGGTGCAGTGATGATAAACAATTTGATGATGCTATTATATTATGCCACGTTATGCCTTGGTCTAAATACTCAAAATTAAAAGAAATGCTTATCCTGGGTGCAAGTGTGTTTAGCTCAATTGAAAATTGAAGAAGGCACAAGCCCGGGTGCAAGTTGAATGTACAAAGCAGATAACTTTGGGCTCTACCTAAGGGTTATGTAATAGGCCTACACTGAAAACAAAAACTAGCATTCCCTACTAGAGAAAAGTTAGTTGAAACGATGTCTGTATCTACTAACATATACTAGTAGAGCTTGGCTGAACTAATATATATATTAGTACGGCAGGCGGAACCAATTCGCCAAACTAATATTTTGTTAGTTGAGCAACTAGTTCGGCCATGCCAAACTAGAATTTTCGAGCGTCCTACTAATATTCTGGGGTGCCCTACTAAAAAAAAATCTAGTTAAAATGGTGTCTCCTTCAACTAACTTTTCCTAATAGTGCCAGCCCTACAAGCTTTTCTACTAGTTTAACTAGTTGCAGCTAGCTGAACTAGTTGCTCAACTATATGCTTGTACTAGCGTTTCTAGCAGTTTTATATGGTCTACACACACGTGAAATATACTGTTATGGCTATGTAGGGCTTGCTGCATGGCTTTGATCTGCTTACTGCATGGCTTTGATCTGCAAGAAGAAACAACAACAGATTAAGTACATTATTGAAAATTTGCTACAATTTAAGTAAGCTTACTTTACTCATCACATAGACGATAATTTAAATTACGCCATGGCTGCAATAAACTCCCAACTTTAACCTACATCACTACGTCTACGTCTACGAGTTTATAACGATGTGTTTTTGTTTTAAATACAATCTTGGATTTTACTCACTTTTGCGACATCTTTATCTCAAAAACGTGCAGCTGCGAGTGAAATGATCGCCGCCGTCACGTCTATGACCAAATTGACCACCACGCACGCGCGGCAACTTCTTTAGTGCGGCACTCTCGTCCGGCATCTGGTACGGCCGAAAAAAATCGTAGGTCTGCCTTTCGTAGTCCAACTAATTTTCAGACATTAGTTCAGCAGCACAATATAATTGGTAGGGCGTGTCCAACTAAAGGCGTTACTACTATTCTTCATTTCATTCGTTGAAAAATTAGTTCGACCACGCACACTCTGCTAGAAGTAACATCATTACTCGTTCAACTCGGTTCAACTAAATGCCTAACTAAGAAATTCTCGTTCAACACCCCTAAAAACGAGTTTTTGTTTTCAGTGTATAATACTCTTCTATTCTCGAGGTACTGATGGTGTTTTTCAGACTTTTTGAAGTCATATCTTGCAAGGCAAAACGGTTAGAGCAATCAAAGAATGGCAAACCAAGCCTATACAACTGTAAATTCTTACAACTTGTAAAGTAAGTGTAAGAATTTACGGTTCTTCATAACACAAGGCTATATGCAATAATGCAAGATGTCCCGCGATGAAATATCACCACGAAGACACGTAATATAACACGCATATGTACGACCAAACTTAGTAGTTGGTGTCATTAAACTGTCTTCTGTATTGAAGACAGTTTTTATTCTGAGTCTGTGTCTTCTGGCAAATGTGTGCTTCCTGAAGCCGTCGGGGAAGTGTAGTGGCCCGTGTCTTCTAAGCATGCTAAGTGGTCACTGTTACCGTTCCACACTTGCAAGACAAGACTTCAAAAACTCGCCAAAAACCGCTCATTTTTACCCAGCGCGACAAGCCCCAAAACCACCTCATTCGCAGCAGGTGCTGCACGTTAAACACACATGATTCAATGCATAACATCAAAACTATCAGTATATGAAACAGAGATATGAAGCTATCGAAATAGAGCTGTCGTCTGCTAACCTCTATAGACTTATGCAAGTCTTTATTTACGCTATATTGTTATTGTTTACGCTAGTTGTTCAACGTGTATTCATTCATGTGTGTGTGGGTGCTTGTTGCATTTCCCCCTCACATAGAATATATTATTTCATTACAACTACTGCATGTACTGCATAGCTATTTAATTGGATATAAAGTAATATTGATAGGTGTGGTGATGCGTTGGCTTGCGAATTGAAAACTACAATGCAAGCCCGAATGCAAGAGCTTGTTGAGAGGCTAAGCTCGGACGAAACTGTGTCCAAGCTCTGTGTAGCCCCACTTGGATTGTCTAGGTTTTTGCCGGACAAACCTTAACTGGATTGGACTGGCGAATTTAGAGGGCGGTATACACGGTGTTTTCAACATACTGCGTGGAACCCGATAGTTTATTTTGAATGTATAAATCGTATTCAAATTGCGAACCAAGACAATACAGGGTAATTCTTAAGCTGCCGAAAGTCAATGGCTTTCTCCACGTTGTTCTCGGCATTTAGCCGGTCCCGTCTTTGTTAAGAATTGTTTCTATCAGATTTGCACGTTGTATCGGAGTCGCAGCCGCCGAGAATCTCAGTAGCAGGGGCCTGATTATATGAACCATGCATTCTGGAGACTGTGTTATGTCCGGTAATCTGCCAAGTGCGAAACGTGTGTGTAGTGCTTCAGTTAAAAGGTTTGTTATGACATTTAGTATAATATATAACAGTAGTTAATGACATTATTAAAGCACTTTGATAACTATTAACAGACCATAGAGGTTTCTTACTGCCTCAGGCCATCTGTGATTTTCAGCAGATAATTAATAAGCTTATTTATAATAACTCGGACAACTGTTTCAAATATTTATCATCATGATCACATACTACGTCTTATTAGGCGAGGTACGTAAACAAAAAAGAAGCATGATTTTTTGCAACTGATGGCAGTGATGCCATTGGAAAGAGTAGGATAATAGCATTAAAATGATACCCATTCAAATTGCTTTACATTGCATGCCCTCTTCATTTCTTATTTTGAGGTTGTAAGATTATTATGAGGTAAGTGAAATCAATGGATAAAACCAAAGAGCCTTTTGGATTGGTTTCTTATTCTTTTCGTCACTTTTCCTTTGTCAAAGACAAGTAACACGACATGGTATCCACAAACTGGCACGAAAAATTGAGTTTGATAGCTAAGCAACAGTGCTAAATTTAAACCGACCAGATTCAAATTGGGGCCCTTTTTTCATTGCCCAGGACCAGTAGCTGCATGCTAATACACTAATCAACCCGCACAGTGATCCACCATTATCAACCGAAACAAGAAAATCAAGAGGTAAATATGAATTGCATAGTACTATTATTAGAGTTTACGCCATCCTTCTTCTGGTCATGTCCTCTTTAGAGGCAAAGATGTAACGTGAGGCTAGGACACAGCTAAACTGGATCATGGCATTTTATTGAAGTTGTTATTGTGGTTCTTGGCTCGAAAGTTAGACCTATCGTAAGTTGAGCTGCATGAAGAAGGCGGTTCTAGCTCAAAAGTTACTCTTATATGTAGGGCCTACATGTATTTCATGAATTCTTAAACCTGAGAAGAACTTTTATGCAATAGGACCCTCTGGTCCTCTGGTCTTTGACGTATACTATCAAACTATTATGCTTTGCCTCACCTCTCTCAATAACATAATGTTGTTTTTCAATTTGTTTGTTTCCACAGGAACACAGATACGGTGACAGGATGCAGATTGTGCTGCTGCGATTGAAAGTCTACAAACTTCAAAGAATTGTGCTGTAATTTTCAAGTATTCATTACACAAATATTAAATGCCTGAGAGATTGACTTTCATGTTGGATATAAGCTACCTCATATGTAGCAATCACTTGTCTCAGAGCTTAGCTACCTACTGGGGTGAATGTGGGGAGTTCTGATTCAAAAATATCAAATATGAACAACTTTATTTTGGTTTATATAGTCAGCGATTTTTGTGTGTACATTCTTCATTATATACTGCATACACCTAGCACAAAAAGTCCCTGACCAAGCAGGCGCATTGATGCTGGCTAATCCAAAATCAATAATCGGTACCAAAAATCTTAGATATGCATTAAATGCGCAAATTTCTTGTTACTTCTCCGTATCCGTAATTTGATACCTCATTCTTAAACAGCTAAGAAAGTTTAAGCAATCTCATTGGTTCCCAGAGAAATCGGCGACATCTAGATGAGACAACTTAACACGGGGAGGTGGAGCTTACGTTTTAACAGTGCGCCCGACCTTCACAATGCGTGGTTTGCTCCATAACGCGCACTTCTGCAGTGCGTCTTTAGCGCTTTTCCTGCGTTTATGCCGGCGCCGCGGCGCTTACGCATGGTTTACTCATCGCATGTGATTGGATGGAATGTTTGTGGGTTATTCGATCCTAGCAGGGGTAAAGGTTGTCAAATGTGGACAATAAAATGTACTTATTTCTTTGATAAATGTCTAAAGTATGATTGTTTAAGAATGAGAATAAAGGTATTGTTATAAGCTACCTCATATTTTTTGTGCTAGTTGTATTATAATACATGATGTGTCTTCAGTGAATCAATAAAGTGGCTGTCAGAGTACAAGTATCAGTGATGGGAGCTTGTTTTTGTTTCCGTACCCATTGTGGAATGCATCTGTTTATATTACGCTTAGTTCTTGACATGACATGTTCACATTTTAACATAATTTTTACATTACATGTTCTCATTTTTAACACATTCATGTTAACACCATCCGGTGTTCAAAAAAGGGTTGCAAACAAATGCAAAAATATGTTGAATTCCAGAACATAAACAGGTATAGGTCAATAAATGCGTATAAATGTGCGGTTTCGAGAGAAATTAGACAAATCAATGCACACGCGCTGATGTTGATATGTGAATAATGGTACGATCCCACAGGGGGAGTCCTATATTGCGATTGTATCAACTTTTGAGGAAGTGCATTTATTTTTCTAATTTTTCGAGAAACAAAACATCTATATATATATATATATAAAGGGGTAAAAAAAAGTAAGATCGAAAGATTGAAACGATTATGAAAAGAAAAAAAAACGCTTGGCTACCAACAGAAAGTTTTACATTTTCGATATCATGTTTACTTTTCCCAAAACATTCACATTTCCTCAAAATGATGTTTTCAGACAAAGTGGCACTTACTTGTATTGGATTGTGGCAAATTTCATGTTTACGGAAACATCATTTTGGGGATATTTGACTTTTTGGGGAAAAGTAAGCATGGTTTTGAAAATGAGAAACTTTGTACAGATAGCTAAGCGTTTTTCCTTTTCAGAAAAGTTTCAATTTTTTAAAAACGTTTAAAGGTAGATGACCCGATTTTCAACTTGATGTTTTCTATTTTACATGAAAGGTCATCCTTAAAATTGTTGCATTCCAAAGTTTGAGTTGCATAACTCCAATGGTTCTATTTTTAGAAGCGCAAGGTCAAAAGACATGTGCCCATTGAGTACACAGACTGGCTGGTGGTTAACCACCTTTGGCAGTAATTCACCACATTTTAGCCTATAATTTCCAAATGAAACATTTCTGGCCCCTAATAGTAATATTTTACAGACATAATGAGAAAAATATGGGGATTCTTCTGATACCAAAATATCTTGATGTGAAAAACCCCTTTAATTGTGTGGTTTGTTACACACACAAAATTGTATAGGATTTTGAAAATTGCCACAGTTTCTGAGAACATCGTTTTGGAAAAATGAGACAATTTTGGTAAAAGTAAACATGATATTGAACAGAAAAAACTGTCTGTGAGAAGCCAAGCACTTTTTCTTTTCACAATTTTTTTAATTTCTCAAAACGATTAACCCTGTGCGGAGTTATGCAAACAAACTTGGTCTAATTTTCGTACACAAAAATCACGAGAGAGAGTTTTTAAATTTAATGGTATGGGCCAAGTGCCACTTTTTCTGAAAACATCATTTTGGGGAAATGTGACTCTTTTGGGAAAAGTAAACATGATATCGAAAATGTAAAACTTTTTATTAGTAGCCAAGCGTTTTCTCTTTTCATAATCGTTTCAACTTTTCGAAACGTCTAATTGTGTGTGAAGTTATGTAAACAAAAGTAATCTAATTTTAGGGGGGACTTACTTTTTTTTTTACCCCTTTATATGCATCTATTGACCTAATTCATGCACGGCACTATACAAATCAAAATTCATAATTTTCATGTAATATGTTTGCTAAAAGCAAAGTTATATTTGAGTCTGTATCTTTATGGTATAAGGGTTCAGAAAATTCCATTTTTGGGCTTGTGCAAGTGGTCTCAACGTAATTCAAATGGATGGTCTATACATCAGACGTGCACGTAGGGGGGGGGGGGGGGTGATCATTCGGGGGTGATCTTAAGAATAATTTATCCCACTTACAATAAGTTTTTCTCTTTTGTTCTCAAAACCTGACATCTTTAAAGTTCGAAATGCTGGACCAGTGGCGTAACCAGAGGGAGCCAATTCCAATATTGACGTTGTGTCAGTTGAGATTGGCACTGTCGGTTCATTTGACAAGAGGAATCATGGAATTATGATGGTCAAATTAAAGTACACAGATGAACAAATTTCGCGTAGTATGTGTGTCGCGGAAAAAAAGTATAAATTACATTTTTGATCTAAATACTTTGGTCAACAAAATGGACACTGTTTTAAGAAGAAAATAAAAATCTTAAAAAAATGCCAAGTTTGTGAATTTGTGTAAAAATGACTTTTTGGGTAAAAAATAGTAAAAAAGGCACTTTTTACCCCAAAAAGGCCAGCCAGATAGCATTATTGGATTATTTTGTTAAATATTATGATAGACCTATGTACAACCTAACTCTTACAAAAAAAAACACAGTTTTGCTCAATTTATTTTAAAAGTTACAGCAATTCTTAAAAATTGACATTTTTGGGCAAAATTAGCAAAAACACACAAAAATCATGACTTTTAACCCAAATATCTCAGCTCACATCACTTTTTAGCCTTGTCAGCCAGATTTTTGTAAAAATATAAAGTCTTTTGAATAATATTATCACCAAAAGAAGCTCTACTTTTATAAGTGACACGGAATTCCCATTTTCATCATTTGGCCTCTCTACTATATATGTAGGGCTTGCTGCATGGCTTTGATCTGCTTACTGCATGGCTTTGATCTGCAAGAAGAAACAACAACAAAACAGATTAAGTACATTATTGAAAATTTGCTACAATTTAAGTAAGCTTACTTTACTCATCACATAGACGATAATTTAAATTACGCCATGGCTGCAATAAACTCCCAACTTTAACCTACATCACTACGTCTACGTCTACGAGTTTATAACGATGTGTTTTTGTTTTAAATACAATCTTGGATTTTACTCACTTTTGCGACATCTTTATCTCAAAAACGTGCAGCTGCGAGTGAAATGATCGCCGCCGTCACGTCTATGACCAAATTGACCACCACGCACGCGCGGCAACTTCTTTAGTGCGGCACTCTCGTCCGGCATCTGGTACGGCCGAAAAAAATCGTAGGTCTGCCTTTCGTAGTCCAACTAATTTTCAGACATTAGTTCAGCAGCACAATATAATTGGTAGGGCGTGTCCAACTAAAGGCGTTGCTACTATTCTTCATTTCATTCGTTGAAAAATTAGTTCGACCACGCACACTCTGCTAGAAGTAACATCATTACTCGTTCAACTCGGTTCAACTAAATGCCTAACTAAGAAATTCTCGTTCAACACCCCTAAAAACGAGTTTTTGTTTTCAGTGAAACTTAGTCAGCTATGGAAGGCTAAATCATTATCCAGAAAGCTCAAAGAAAGACTGTTCATAGCTACAGTAGAATCCGTCCTCCTTTATGGATGTGAGGCATGGACAGTCACCCCAAAGCTTGGTAAACAACTGGATGGATGCTACACTAGGATGCTAAGATCTGTGTTCAACATCAACTGGAGTCAGCATGTGACAAATAAGGACCTGTATGGGGACATGCCAAAAGTCTCGGACAAGATCAGAGAACGCAGAGCAAGATTTGCTGGACACTGCTTCAGAGGGTCCAAGGAGCTTGTACACAAACTTATACATTGGATGGATCCCAAAGCACGGAGCAAGAAAGCGTGGTAGACCAGCCCTGACCTACATTGACATACTCAAACGTGATACAGGACTGCAGGTGGAAGAAATCAAGACAGCTATGTTGGATAGGAAGATCTGGAGAGGCATTGTGGTTCGGAAAAATCATCCGCCCTAAGTCAAGTAAGTCAAGTTAAGTCTATTACTAGGGCAGTATACATTTTGACAACGACAATAAATACAGCATAGATCAAATATTTGTTTGACTTGGCGGGCGAGAGGCCTGCTTATTGCAACGTATACATCTCAGGCATACACCGCTATGCATTTTCTACTGAAGAGAGCATACATGTGCACAATAACTTTCTGAAGATAGCATATCTATGCATGCTGTCTACTGAAGATAGCATTCATTTACACGATGCCTTTTTTGAAGATATAATTTCTATGTGCATCGGCGGTCTTCTGTTGCTAGGCACGTAGGGATCCCTTCGTCATCATATATGACGGTGTTCTGAAGAGGGTATTGTAAAATCAATTCTGTCTACACTAATACCCATGAGTTCACCCCTCTATAACCTTACGCGGATCAGCGTACAGGTGAGGGCTAGTATTTAAAAGTACGGGATTGCGGCTTAAAAGCTTAAAATTAGGACTAGTTTACCATGTTTACCCAGGTATTTTACTGAGGTCTAATGATAGATTTTCATACTAAAAAGTAGAAATATTCCAGTTTGTAATTTGACATAGAAATCATCGCGGAATATTCTTTGGCGGAGTTTACGATCAAACAATGTGAAGCGTCGAAAAGCCGAGCCGCTTTGCCCGATATTCGCTTCCTACACTAAAAGGATAGGCTTAGGCGTACTATATATATTTTTAATCGTTTTTAAAAACTAACCAAATATTGACATGCCCGCAACATTTGTGTTTGTTTGCGTCACAATGAGCCCTTGCGCGCGTGCATGATCAGGTGGCGTTCTGCGTTTGAAATATTTGCAGCTCGTGGACACGAAAAAGCATGTGCGCAGTACGCCGCAATCACCAGGATACCAGAAAATGTTGAAACAAAAACGGTTTGCAGTCAGCGAGATGAAACAAAACGTTTTTGCAGTCCACGAGAAAAGGCTGGTTGTTACATCTTTCTGGTTTGATGAACAGTTTGTTTGCTGGTGGCTGGCCATAATAAGGTAAGTAACCTAGAGTTTAAGTCTATTACTAGGGAAGTAGGCCTATACATTTTGAAACATGAACTCTGAAACATGGACTCTAAAGAAAGAAGACGAGAACAGACTACTTGTGTTTGAGATGACCTGCCTAAGAAAAATACTATAGGCATAACCAAACTAGACAAAATCAGAAACACCACCATCAGACAAACACTGGGACTCAATCATCATCGAGAAGATTTCCATCAAAAGACTGCGGTACTATGGACACGTTCAGCCCTCAAAGATACCCAAAAGTTGCAATTGTTGGCACTGTAAATGGTGAAAGGCCCAGAGGTAGACCAGCTAAGAGGTGGATGGATGGTATTCGGTCAGAGTGCAACAGACTTTGTCTGACATCCTTATCAGAAGCAAGCAGAAAGGCTCAAGACAGAAACGAATGGCGCATAATCTTGCAAAGGATGGCATCACTCAACCAAGTTGGAGTGGACGCCAAAAAGTAAGTAAGTA
>CM069445.1:35523209-35595432 GCA_035610835.1 Ophiura sarsii
AGTGGGCAAATATGGCCACCAAGATAAAATGCGTAATAAATGCACTATTTTTCATGTTTGAAACCCAAAATAATAGGGCTATATCTTGCTAGACGTCCCGTACGGAATAAATCGTGTACGATTACACCACATTTTATTTGGTATGAGCATGCGCACATCAGTTACGGGACGTCTAGCAAGACATTGCCAATAATAGTTCCAATGGAGTAAAAATGTGCTGGGGTAAGGTTAATGTTTGATTTCCTGTTTGATTTTTAAAGCACATTCTGAAATGAATGAAGAGATGAAGAACATTTCGGGTTTGAGACCGAGAGGCTTGATATCTCCCAGCACTATATATCTCGGCGCTTTGATCTTTTTTGGAAAAGCGCCTTATAAATGCTCTGTAATAATAATAATAGGTGGATCCACTAGCCTAAATGAGTACTTGTGGCCAATGAAATACAAGGGGTGTAGTGTCAGAGACATTCAGCATCATCCAAGCAAAAGTTGATTGTAAAAAAGTTTTTGTAGTGATGGGCAGCGCAACGATAATCGATACCATGTGATTTTTGTAATAAGGTGGGGGGGGGGGGGGGGGGGGGGTATTAGGGTGGGTGTTTGTGATTGGGAAGGGGGTTAGTGATGGGGAAGGTATTTGTGGTTGGGAGGGGGTTGTGATGGGGAGGGTGTTTGTGGTTGGGGAGGGCGGTTAGTGGTGGGGAGGGGTTGTGGTTGAGGGCAGGGGGTTTGTGGTGGGGAATGGGATGGCTTGATATTTCCCAGCACTATTTATCTAGGTAGATCCACTAGCCTAAATGAGTACTTGTGGCCAATGGACTTGGATCCACTAGCCTAAATGGGTACTTGTGGCCAATGAAATACAAGGGGTGTGTCAGAGACATTCAGCATTCAGCCCCCTGGGGAGAGGGTTTGTGGTAGGGAAGGGTTTGTGGTAGGGAAGGGTTTGATGGTGGCGGGGAGGGGTGGGTATAGTGTTTGTGGTGGTGGAGGGGTTTGTGATGGGGAAGGGGTTTTGTGGTGGGGGATGGGTTTGTGGTGCGGTTGGGAAGGGGGAGGGGGTTCAATAATTATTGGGTCAGGTCCAAGGCAACTTTTATCCTATCCCAGCATTGAACCTGGAAGGTTCAAAGGTTCATGATCCCAGTAAGGGATTATAATTGACATTGACCCTGGATAGAGGGTGTTGTCATAAATACTGTATAAACTAATGTGTTCATTAATCAAAACGTTGACATGTTGTTTCCTGTAAATCACATCATTAAGATGTTAACATTGACCCTGGGGTCAATCATCTATATGTCACATGGTGGGAGAGGTTTTTTTTGGTGGGGAAGGGTGTTTGTGAATGGGAGGGGAGGGGTTTGTGGTGGGGATGGGAAGGGAGGGAGGGGGTTTATGGTAGGGAAGGGGAGGGGGTTTGTGGTGGGGATGGGAAGGGGAGGGAGTTTGTGGTAGGGATTGTGATTGTAAAGGGGTTGTGGTGGCATGGGGAGAGGATTTGTGGTGGGGAGGGGAGGTTGTAGGGGTGGTTTGGATGTGGAGAGGGCATTGTGGGAAGGTGGAATAGGTTTGGGGTTGAGTGAGTGAGTTTGTGCATGTGGGAGGGGTTTGTGGTGGGGGAGGGGATTGGTGTACCACAAATAAGTACAAAATAGCATGTAATACTGTAGTGCACTTTCAATGAAAGCTTGAAAATGAAATTTCAAAAATAGTTTTTGCCAAAAATGACTGAAATTGCATCTTTTTTCTAGTAAAACGTAACCATGAATTGTTTTGAAGCGACGCAAAATATTTTGGTATCAAGTTCAGCTATCGATATATGAAGGATAGAAGATGCCATTTTGTGTGTGGAAGCACTACTTTTGGATTAACTGTAAATACTGGCAACATGTTCAGAATGTGAATAGGCCTAGGTTTATTTATTATCTGCAGTTTGAATCAATGCAGGGGCAAAAAATTAGCCTATAATCAGCACCAACTGACGTGTACGATACCGTGAGAACTTTAATTTAGCCTAGGAATGCTCCGGGGAACGCTCTTTTAAATAAGCTTTTTAAATTATGTTTTCGGACAAAGCCTGTAACATGGGAAATCTTCAGTAAACATTTAGCCATGGCACTGTAACACCCCCATATAAACATGATAAATACAATACAAGGTACAGCAAATGTAGGTCTATGCTGTTTCTGTCACTGGAAGATTTCAGAATTTTATATTTTATCGCCATTCTAAAATCTGCCTAGAAAAAGTAGAATTTGTAGTTACAAAATAAATAGGTTCAAGGCCAGTGATGTGCGCGATGTCTGCTGCGCTTTGATTTTTTCAAATACCTGCGTCTGCGTACAATATTTGCGATTGTGAGACATTTCATTGGGTCACATCTGACATACATATTCATGAGGTAATGAATGAACCTTAGACAGTTAGACACACTTAAAAAAAAGGTTTGATGTCTTATCACCCAAATACATGTAGGTTTGTACTGGTTTTTCCATGTGGCCCAAAGTTGCCCCAAGTGGGGTAAGGGGTGCACCATTTGATATTATAATGGGGGTGGGGGTGGGTGGAAATTATTTGAAGGAAAAAACACTTGACCCCCTATCCAGGCGAAGAAAAAAACTTGACCCAATGATAAGTAAAAAAAGAAAATATCTGCCCCACCCAACTCAAAATAAAGGAAAACATACAAAAATGGAGGAGAAAAAACTCTGGTATCTTCTGCGGCCCCCAAACATATTCTGCCTGACCCAAACTGTCATGCCCCTCTGGATATCAAATGGTGCATCCCTAACTTGGGCTCACTCAAAGATTGGGGAGGAGTTACGGTAAAAATCATGTGAGACTGAGAGGCAAGTTACATTATATATTAATATCAACTATAGTAACGGTATATGATCAAAAAATCGAACGAACACCGTGCACGCAGCAAAAATTTGATGGTGCCCGAAATTGTCACACTCCATGGTTGTGCAGGCTTTAGGCAAAACGCTGCTTCAATGTGTTCATTCAATTATAAATTCGACCATAGTGTACTTTACCAACAAAAACAGTTCCCATGCAGTGAATAAAAATCAAAATGTAAAGTGGCCGGGTCTAAAGTATCCCTATTCAATACAGTATGGGTTTTGTCCTGTTACTATACTATTTGATTTATTTACAATATTGTCAAACTGGTTTTTTTTTGTTCCTCTCTGTTTAGTTATACATGTGTTGAGAATAATAGACACGATGATGGCATCCAAGAAGAACACTCTATCATCCCCACCCACATCAGATGCCTCCATGAATACAATGACAAGATTAGGAGATCCATCCTATACATCTGACCTAGCATCCGGTTTAAACCAGCTAAGACTGGAAGGTACATGGTGTGATATCACCATCACCGTAGCCAATCAGCGATTCCAAGCTCACAAGGCCGTACTGATTGCCAGTTCTGATTACTTCAGAGGTATGTTTGCATCCGAATTCCAAGAAAAAGACAGCTCCGAAGTTACCCTCCAAGGTAGAGCTGATGTTTTCTCTCAGCTATTGGAGTTTGCGTACACTGGTTACTTCCATCTTTCGGCAGCCAATGCATGGAGTGTATTGAAGATGGCAAGTTACATGAATTTCAGCCAAGCTATCAATGTGTGTAAGGAGTACTTGATGCAACATGTGGACAACATTACCATAGAGGATGCATACGACATTATAACTTTTGGAGAGGTACAAGGTGACTTATCTGACATGGTACAACGATTCCATACTAAACTTCTACACAACTTTCTACGCTTCTTTGAGTCGAAGACTATCCTGGATCAAGCCACGAAAGAGTTTGTAATGGCTTGTTTGGAAGATGAGAATATAGAAACGGATGATACAACAGAAGAAAAGGTTAGCTTTATTTAGAGAGAAACAAGAAAAGTACTATAGTTCAGTCAGTTCCAAATTTGGCGAAACCTGTTTACAGCAGCGAATGAAATCAGAAGAGCGTCACACGCAAAACTCTCGCATGATGCAATACGGCGCGCATTGTTGCAGTGCCATTGTATGAGTGACGCTTGTGTATGCCAAAATTGCGCTTATATGCTTGGATTACTTTTTGCGCCCGGATAGATAAAAACCAAATATTTCTCGCCAATTTGGAACTGATTGAACTATAAAATATTCTGCCCATAAATTAAGCTGTTTTCCACATGAGGGTTATAGAACTGATTATTGATATTATTTTGAACAAGTAATTTCTGAAGAAACCTGTGAGAGTTAACTTAGATTGCACTCCCATTTTGTTATGCCTGGTATTAAGGCTACTCGACTGCCATTATTACCTGTACAGGTATTGTATGCTTTCGATTTATCCATCACGAGACAGTGACGTAACTGCGTATTCTCCTAATTGTAGCACATAAACATCACGTCTACTGGAGGCGCTGGTATAAACACACGAGTGTAGAAAGACGGAAGATACATGTGCGTATAATGCTGCGCATGTAAAGTTACGTCATTGTCCAGAGGAAGACAAATATATTATGTACATGTAGTACGTATAGTTCAGTGTTCAAATTAAGAAAAGATATCAGGTTTTTCAGCGGATAATACCCAGTTATAAAATTAGGTTATCCGCCAATGTTTTTGGTTGTCCGCCAAAGTAACTACAGTACAAATATTCATTCAATATTAATTTGAACACTGATGACGTAGTTGCTGAACTCTGACCCTGCAATGGATGGTAACTATGGTTCAGTCGTTATCTCTCTAATTATGAGAATCAGAGTATTGGTGTTAAAGTGGCATTGAGAGATGTATCGATATACTAAATGAGCAAATAACGTAAAGATAATCATCAACATAGCCCAAATCCATAATGTCATACAAAATTTCCGACATCGCCTTCATGCCAAATAAGCAAATAACGGCACTTCCGGGTTGAGATTTGCCGCGAAAGGCCGCATGTAAAACGATAGCATAACTTCCGAATTCAGCACCTAGATTCGATAAAACTAAGAAAATCATGAAGTTTTATATGATAAATGGCGAATGTTGGTAAACTGTTTCAGATAGTAGTTAGCATACATTGTATGCCTAAGTATTACTTTGATGCAAAAAAACTGATTTCCAGGATAATTGAGGGCGCACTCCCATACGTATCTCTTAATGTTTACCCAAAATGTACATCTTTATCATTGTAGATTCTTGAAGGTGTCTTGAACTGGCTGAAATATGACTGGGAGCAGCGTAAGAATCACACAGCCGACCTTCTACAGAAGATACGTCTTGGATTGGTTCCAGCAGAGAGATGGACAGAGCTCTTAAGTGATGAGTTCCTTTCCATTCCAGAGTGTATAAAGCGGACGTTGGATGAGGTCGCTAGGTTGCGTGCTAACAAAAAGATTACCGATATTCCATTGAACCAAACTCATCCAGACATGTTTGCTTCTAGAAACACCATCACGGTAAGTGAATAAATCAGCATTGCCATTTGACACCACACAGAAAAGGAAAAGAAACATTTTCCCCCAAGCTTTTGTTCATCTTAATTGTCTTTAACCCTAACCCCGGTTTAGGGTTTTTAACCGGGATCACAATTTTCGAGGAAAAAACACCAACTAAATCTTCGGGAACCTGCCGGGATTCGATCCGGGGACCCTCCGTTCTCAAGCCCCACGTCCCAACCACTAAGCCACGGCCCTCAGCTACACATTCGCGCAGTATACCGCACTCACTATATAGGCTCGGTTGACTACGTCAACGAAAACCGACGGCGCACACGTTTGGAGAGGGACTTTGGATTAGCATTTTTAGCACTCAGGAGGGTTAGGGTTAATGGCCCACCATCGTTTATATTCTAATTCCCTTCCACAAGATAGTGATGTCATTGCTTCTTTCACTGATCGCAGTGAATAAATGCGTGCGCCCTCCTGAGTTACACGCGCGTAGAAAGATGGAAGATATACATGTATTACCCATGTGTAAATGCTGCATAAAAATATCACCACAACTTATATGTGTAGTTTTAGACATAGTGTACTATATTGAGTGTAATTTTTAAACTCCTCCACACTGTGTCAAATGCCTTTCGAAAGTCCAAGAAATAAGCCATGTGTCCCGTCACATCAAAACATACCTCTTGTCGGTTTTTCTAGTTTCCAAATATATCGTCGCTGTTCTGACATAACGACACATCACAACAGAATTATGTAAAGTGATGTGTCGTTATGTCAGAACAGCGACGCTATATGAAGTAAAATGTCTTGGAAAAATATAAGGAAATTCTAAACTTCTATTCATCATATTTCCTGATTCATAGTAAGGTGGTATACTTGGCTACGAAGACTGGCATTGATTTGCCTCAAAATAGCAGAGGATGTGTATATAGATAAGAAAAAAAGATATGCCAAGTTTGATTTTTTTCCGAAAAGCAGTTTTTGATTTACAGACATTTTGGTTATTGATGTTTAGGGTTATTGTTTGTGTTTGTGAGTGGAATAAGTGGAGAAGAAAATATCATGAATAATATCGAGGGCGGTATAAGGCAGTGCTGGAGGACTCGAGTGGTCTCGAGACCATACTCGAGTCCGGACATGAAGGGCTTGGCCATTTCCTGCTACTTAAAGGCATATTGTGTGATCTTTTCCAGGGGCCCTCTCTCTATTCATGATTTTTTTTAGAAAGTAAATTTTCTTGCAGATTTACATTTCTGATCATAAATCATGAATATATTCTGATTTACTGAGCGATACGATTCCTAATGACTTCAAAATTGTGGTTTAAAGAGTAAAAATAAACTGTCCTGCTAGCAGGACAGTTTATTATGAATTTTTCGTAGAAAAATTCCAGAATGGAAACTTACTATTTTTCCATACGGGTTTCAACAACTTGTCTGTTGTCTTCCTCAGTGGATTGTGTTTGCCGCAACAACCAACACAAGCACCTTATGAACGGCGACGAGGGGCCTTACCAACTCAGTCACCTTTACGACCCTCTGATCCAGAGTACGTCATCATCAGCATCTGATGACGTCATCATCAAAAAACAGACTAGAAACACTAGCTCTGGATCAAACACAATCCACTGAGGAAGACAACAGACAAGTTGTTGAAACCCGTATGGAAAAATAGTAAGTTTCCATTCTGACCAGGTGCTTTGAGGTTGGCTAATTCAAAATATATAATCGGTACCAAAAATCTGAGATATACATTAAATGAGCAAATTTCTTCTCCGCAGTTTGATACCTCATTCAACAAAATCGAATGGATACTTTTAAAGTTATGGCGATTTGAATGACCGCGCATAACAACAGCAAAGTTGCACTAGGTATAGGAAATCATTGATTTGTGTGACAGTTATGACAGTAATCACACACAATTTAATGAATACCTAGTGCAACTTTGTTGTTGTTATGCGCGGTCATTGAAATCGCCATAACTTTAAAATAGCCATTCGATTTTGTTGAATGAGGTATCAAACTGCGGAGAAGAAATTTACTCATGTAATGTATATCTCAGATGTTTGGTACCGATTATGTATTTTGAATTAGCCAACCTCAAAGCACCTGGTCAGGGACTTTATGTGCTAGGTGTAGGGTTATTATTTACCGTAAAAACCTTTGCAAATTATGGTACCGGAAACTAGAATGGCAAGCTCTTAAAATTCTTTGCTGCGATTCCGTGCAATATAATTATAAACACTCTTTCTAATGTTCTACCAGCTAGATATAGTATTTCACAATATAGGTCGCTGGGTTCCAACCAAAATTCAATTATTGACAATTGATCATATCGGACATATCTCTTTCTCAGAGTCTTTTTTGAGCGAGATATAAGACACACATAGTAATTTCATAGTCTAGCGTAAAATTAATGTCTGGGTATGTGACATCCTTTTAAATTGTGTTATAATATAAGGTACTGTACAAACTAAACCGTTTTAAACAAGTGGGAGATCTATACAGATACAGCGTTTTATTGAAGGCCTGGACATAGTATACCTAAAATATAACAGGTCAAATTCATAAAGAGGGGCTTGAGAACTCGGATGGGACTTGGACATCTGGGACTCGGACTCTACCACTATAGTATAAGGACTCGGACTCAGATGGGGTGGATTGACTCCAGCACTGAATAAGGTGCATGCATGGGTCAGAATGTGGGGTCAGGGTACAGGTTATATTGCATTATATGTACGTATTTGACTCGCTGCAAAACATGTTGCACACCGTATAGCATGATCCGTAAACAGTGACCATCGTGTATCTGAATACGTCCGGGATTTCACCTAAACATTATAAAAACAGCATTGGTAGACAAGACATGGACTTGTGTACAAGTACACGGTTATCAATAAACAAGACTAGGTTCGCCTAGTAGAGCTGGTCGGATATTTGGTTTATCCTTCATGTAATTCTGCACGGAATTAGCCTAGCACAAAATCTGTGTTAAACCTTGTTAAAGGATTAAAGGATTAGACAGCTTTATTCAGTATACAGTCCTCAAAATAAGTAACTGACCAGGTAATTAATATGCTCTCAATTCCAAAAATATAGCTCTGACGTAAAAATATTAAATTATAAAGTTGTAAGGAAATCTCTTTTGCTCAATTTAAGATATTACACGTGAAGATTGAATGAATATTAATTCAGTTATGAGTTCAAAACCATAGCCAAGTCAGTTTTTCATTTTAACATTTTGTTCGTCGACACGCAGCCTCGACCTAGCAACAGGCAGATTATTGATTAACTGGCAGTGATAACGCACGGGTTGATAGTTAGATGAGGATTGGAGATGCTTCAATTGATCAAAGCAGCCCATACACATACCTGTCACACGGTCCTGCGTGTTCAAAACCTGAGTGTTAAAATGAGAAACTGACTTGGCTTTGGTTTTGGACTCATAACTGATTTAATATTCATTCAATCTTCACGTGTGATATCTCAAATTGAAGCAAAGCGATTTCCCGATAACTTTATAGTTTAATATTTGTACGTAGGAGCTACAGTTTTGGAATTATGAGTATATTTATTAGCTGGTCAGTTACTTATTTTGAGGACTGTAGAGGCTTAACACCAGTCTAACTCATAAATGAATTACACCAAGGATTTGATCTTTTGATGGAATAGCCTTTTTATTTCAGAGGGAGTAAGTTTATTTGATGGAATAGCCTTTTTATTTCAGAGGGAGTAAGTTTATTTGATGGAATAGCCTTTTTTATTTCAGAGGGAGTAAGTTTATTTGATGGAATAGCCTTTTTTATTTCAGAGGGAGTAAGTTTATTTGATGGAATAGCTTTTTATTTCAGAGGGAGTAAGTTTATTTGATATGGAACAGCCTTTTATTTGATAAACTATGACAATCGAATTATATGGCGGAACAAAACGGCGGTGAGTGACGGATGGAGTAACGGAGTGAGTGAGTGAGCCAGGGACATTCGCTAATATAGGCTTCTCTTTCGACCAGCAAAAACTCTGAGTAAGAATGTGTGTTACACACACTTGATTGGTACACGTAAACACTTTAAAAACTGCGCTATTTTATACGATTTCGGCAGATTTTCAGCAATCTCAGGCCGAATAGGCCTATCTTATCATCTCTATGCAGATGATTTTCAACTGTACATCAGTTTTTATCCATCCAGTAACGCGTCGATTGAATCAGCTCCCTCCACACTTTCAAAGTGCATCAATGATATCGAAAGTTGGATGACTTGCAATATGCTCAAGTTGAACAATAAAAAGACTGAGCACCATATTGCTTTATCATCATACAACAAACGCCACATGCCTGCTGTAAAACTTCTTGATGGTAATACTTTGATTGAGCCTACTGACACTGTGCGCAACCTGGGTGTTGTTTTTGATACTCAAATGTCCATGTCCACCCAAGTTGCTTCTTTGTATAGATGTATGTATGTATGTATAAAATGATCGTCCATAAAGGAACTCGGACAACAAACCAAGAAGGTTTTTTAACGCCAAGCTGGCAAAGCCACTATCTACAAACTTTTACATCTGTCAAGAAATGCCATATTGACAAATCTTTTTCGGATGGCACATTATTTACTATAGCCTTTTTAAGTTGTAAGAAAGGACTCACTGACATCCAGTCTCAAGCCAACATTTAAGGCATTGTCACGCAGCATCGCCTTCATCTCCGCAACATCTCCCGTTTACGCCGATATCTTGACTTTGACACTTTCAATAATGTTGTTCGCTCACTCATTCTGTCGCGACTTGACTATAATGGAAACAATTTATTTTATGGGTTCAAATGCCACTGATATCAATCGCCTTCAAAGACTATGGTCATCTGCACCTTGGACCAATTTTAAAGAACGGCCCATCATTGGGCATCTTTGACCAATAAAATGCATTATACAAAAGTGGCCTAAAAGAGTCTATTTAAATTGGGCATCATTGGGCATCTTTGAACAATGAAATGCATTATCATTACAAAAGTGGCCTTAAAGAGTCTATTTAACAATACTTGCCTTTGAATGTGACGTATTGGTATGATTTTGATTAGTGTGACTTCCGGAACAGGAGTAACCACCTCGGACCACTTTTACAGAACGACCCATCATTGGGCATTGAAAATGCATTATCTTTTATTTAATACAACAATTGATTTTCATTAGCTTGAAACAGCATCAGCGACACAGCGTATATTTAAATGTGGATTACTTTACATATAACGGTTACTCTCGGTTGTCTTCCGGAGCCCTGCGGGGCTCTATATAAACATGCTCCACTCTGTGCGGTTACGCACAAGGGGGTCCACTGCATCTTGGACCACTTTTAAAGAACGGCCCATACCGGAGCCCTGCGGGGCTCTATATAAACATGCTCCACTCAGGGCGGTTACGCACAAGGGGGTCATCTGCACCTTGGACCGATTTTAAAGAACGGCCCATCATTGGGCAAGAACTGGGCAGCAAAGATAATCCTCTGTGCAGCAAGATTTGGTAGAACTAAATGGTTTCATCTATGCTTACAGATAGGCCCTCCTAAACATATGATTGAGGACAATAAGGATAGCTATGTGGAAAGATACAACATAGAGACTGATAATTGGGAATCTGTTTGCCCTTTGATTAGAGTTGAAGGTTATTTTATCGACACCACAGCTGTGGCTTTTAAGGGCAGAATACTGATAAAAACTGTCAGATATGGTGGCATTGATGACAACAACAACTACATATACTTATCAAGTTATACAATCCAGTAACAAATGAATGGTTTGTTGTTTGGAATAATGATAGGTGCCTTGAAAGTGCAATTCCACACCTTACAGTTCATAGGTCTACATGGTACCTTGTTTTGGAAACTTATAGTGGACAATAATAAGGTTTACAAGCTTATCTGTGATGTTGATAGTGATCCTCCAACTGTTTGTCTTGGAGAAGAAATGATGCAAAACCATTGTACTACTATAATAAACATGTGTCCGTTTACCATTAATGATGACATGTTTGTTACTGTTCGCGGACATGTTTATAAGCTGAAGACTGAAAGCAAAGGAGAAGATAAACTGAGGCTGTTGGCTCATTTGATAACTAGCTCATATCACCCAATTGTAAATTTTACATTTGACAGACGGTTTCTCAGCGCAGACTCTTCTGAAAGGTGAAAAACAATGGGAGAAGCCATTTTCTATGATGGAAATATGAGCTGGAAAACACTGGTAATGCTCTTTGACAACAGTTGTTAGTTATTTTACTGGTACCACAGCTGTGGCCGTAAGGACAAGATCTGATTGAAAGCCTCAGATATAATTGTGTTGCAACTGCTGAAAACATAATGACTACAAATAACATTGCAAATCTTTCTCCACTCCTTATCCAGTTCATAGGTCTGCGTGCTATACCTTGTCTTAAAAAGCTAGTGGAAAATCTAAAGTTTACAAGCTTTAACAGTGATGTTGATAGTGATCCTCCAACTGTTTGTCTTGGAGAAGAAAAGATGCAAAACCCTTGTACTACTAAGAAGTATATGTATGCTTTTACCATTAATGATGACCTGTTTGTTGATGTTTGTGGATATGCTTATGAAAGCAAAGGAGAAGATAAGCTGACATTTTTGACTGATGCGATAGCCTCGTTTAACCACATTGTTGATGACATGTTTGTTGATGTTCATGGATATGCTTATAAGCTGAAGACTTTGGAAACAAATGAGAAGATGATCGGAGGTTGTTCACTGATATGAGAACTTCACACCACCCCATTGTAAATTTCACATGACAGTCGGTTGTCTACTCCACTGGGAGTAAAGTCTGTGATTATGAAGCCTGTCTGAATTATACCAACCTGAATTTTGAAATTATTCTCATTGCAGGCTCTTCTGATATTTCCAACGGACTCAACAGGAAAAACAATGTACTATGATAACACAGGAAATGAAAAACCAAGCTGCAAGATATTACCAAATTTTCCATCAATGATATTCCGTAAAGAACATTGTGCAGCTTTTGTTGCAAGAGGTCAACTGTACATAGTAGATGGATTCTCCAATTATGATTTTTTTGAATTTGCACGATACAACACTGAAACTAACAAATGGGACAGGCTTGCATCGCTGTTAGAAAACCATGAATCACTCTGCACAGTAGAACTAAATGGTTTCATCTATGCTTTAAGTGGAGATAGACTGATAGGCCCACCTGAACATATGATTGAGGACAATAAGGATAGCTATGTGGAAAGATACAACATAGAAACTGATAATTGGGAATCTGTTTGCCCTTTGATTAGAGTTGAAGGTTATTCTACCGACACTACAGCTGTGGCCTTTAAGGGCAGAATACTGATAGCAAGCATCAGATATGATGGCATTGCTGACAACAACAACTGTATATTTATCCAGTTATACAATCCAGCAACAAATGAATGGCTTGTAGTTCAGAACGACAATGTGCATGTAGATAGTTATCCACTCCTTACAGTTCATATGTCTACATGTTACCTTGTTTTGGAAACTGGGAAATGCAAGGTTTACAAGCTTACCTGTGATGTTGATAGTGATCCTCCAACTGTTTGTCTGGGAGAAGAAATGATGCAAAACCCTTGTACTACTAAGAAGTATATGTATGCTTTTAGAATTAATGATGACCTGTTTGTTGAGGTTTGTGGATATGCTTATAAACTGAAGACTGAAAGCAACGGAGAAGATAAGCTGACATTTTTGACTGATGCGATAGGCTCATATAACCACGTTGTAAATTTTACCTTTGACAGACGGTTGTCTTATCAATGAGCCCCATCTGAAATATCTGAGTTGCTTGTTCACTGCTGTGACATACAATACATACCCGCGTGTTCGCTGCTGTGACATACATACTCCCCATATACTCCCCTATTGTAAATTTCACATTTGATAGACTGGCAGTTAAAATCAGAAGACAATGGGAGAAGCCATTTTCTATGATGATGAAAATCAATAACTACCCAAATTTCCAACAGTTGCGATTCCCTTTATTGCATCTCAATTTGTACCCCATGTGCCCGGCCCCCCAACTCAACACAAAAGTTGGTAACCATGACTGTTCTAAAAATCGCGGAAAAGGGGGAATATTTTTGATTGTCCGCTCGGACAGCGAAACAATTAACATAGTTTTTTGAGTGAAAGATTTGGGCACTTCAAATGAAATAACTATAAATTTCTGCATACTGTTTCTAGCAATATGCTGCTATCTTCAGTAGATAGCAAACTTGATAAAATAGTACCTACGATACTAAACACCTAAATTCAAGTAAAATAATTGCTTAGATATGAAGGAAAGGACTCCAAAGATGTATTAATATTGCACAAACACTACAACAAACAACATTTAAAGACAAATTCCACACATGTAGAGTGCACACCACCAAATAGCATTTTGGCAATATCCGGCAGTGTTTGAAATTAAGATATACCCACCCCATCATAAGTCTAAATTTAACATCCTAGAAAAGGTAAAAAATACTGTAAATGTACCAAAATGTTTCATAATTTGGCATTTGTAGGTTATTTCCTCCACATTAGGCCCAACATCTCTAGCTTTTTCTTGAATGGTATCATTTTACACGATTTCACTGTTTCCACCAATTTAGAGCTAAAACCCCTGATCTAAGAATATATAGGCAGCCTGTCGTACCTAAGATAGATATCATTGGCCCATAGCAGGGGAAAATGCTGTTTACCCACTACAAAAGTGATTGTTTTTAAGCAGGAGACATCTAGATCTTCAATAAAAACAAGATTTGAATGAACCAGTTGCTCTACTAAAGGTGAAAAAAATTAAAACGAACTTGACCTCTTTCCCACTCAAAGCAATAGAGAACTGATTTGGTGGTTCGTTATTTATTTATTTTCCTACCATGATTTTTCATACTATTTTTAGACAAATTAGGTTTCGATACCCCCGATTGACGCGTTGCAATTTGAAAGAATAATTTATATAAAAACCTCTTAATTCCCCCGAATAAGTGTAATCCCCATCCCACCGAATGAATTTAGTTCTGGATTACCTGTTTCCTGTTTTCTATAATCAGTTCTGGCTATACTAAGTTTTTGATTTGATTTTTTGAATTTTGTGAGTACTGTAATTATTGAACTATTAATCAAATGTATATAAAAGTATACATTTTTGGAAAGGAAATGGATCAGAGAATCCAAATTTGGCATCAATTTTGACCAAAAAAGTAGATTTTTTGAGAAAATCACAAAATTCACTTTTTTGACCCAATTTTTTTTGAACAAAGCTAACAAAAATAATTTTGAGTAAAAAATGGCCAAATCACTTTATAATGATGTTAAGACCCTAATGAAGGGACAATTTGTTTTTTTAAAACCTAATCTAATATTTTTGACAATTTTGACCAAAAAACGTGAAAAAATGTTTTTTTGTTGGGTTTTTTTACACTTTTTGGTCAAAATTTCATTGCAAAACCATTGTATTACAAACAGATCAACCTATTAGCCATTAATGATGACATGTGTGTTGCTGTTTGTGGATATACAGCTAGCACATAAAGTCCCTGCTCAGGTGCTTTGAGGTTGACTAATTCAAAATATATAATCGGTACCAAACATCTGAGATATACAATAAATTAGCAAATTTCTTCTCCGCAGTTTGATACCTCATTCAACAAAATCAAATGGATACTTTTAAAGTTATGGCGATTTCAATGACCGCGCATGCAACAGAAATGTTGCACTAGGTATAGGAATCATTGATTTGTGTGTGATTACTGTCATAACTGTGTGCTATCTGAACGAGACAGATGAATGGGTCTTTAGTGATAACCGCAATGTGCGGGACAAAGGGTGTATCTGGCTGTGAAGAAAACAAGTCTTAGCTGATAAGCTGTGAGTTTTTCAGTGCGTAAATTCATAGACGGGTAAAACATTGATTTTTACCGTCTATGGTAAATCACACACAAATCAATGATTTCCTATACCTAGTGCAACATTTCTGTTGCATGCGTGGTCATTGAAATCGACATAACTTTAAAAGTATCCATTCAATTTTGTTGAATGAGGTATCAAACTGCGGAGAAGAAATTTGCTAATTTAATATATATCTCAGATTTTTGGTACCGATTATATATTTTGAATTAGTCAACCTCAAAGCACCTGAGCAGGGACTTTATGTGCTAGGTGTATATGAGTATCGGCTGAAAACTGAAAGTGAATGATAAGTTGATCTGAGCTGCTTGTTCGCTGATGTGACATATATTATACATGCCCCCCCCCCCCCCCCCAATATACTCCCCCATTGTAAATTTCACATTTGATATGGTGGTTTCTCAGTGCAGACTCTTCTGACAGTTAAATCAGAAAACAATGGGAGAAGCCATTTTCTATGACTATTGAAATAGAGAATCAAGCTGGAAAACACTACCCAAATTTCCAACAGTGGAGATTCCCTTTATTGCATTGCAATTGTTACCCCCATAGTTTTTGACAACCCTCAAAATCGGTTCAAAATTCCCTGTTGTGTGTGTGTATTGCAAGTTGCAATTAAAAATGTGACTATAAGTTTGAAAGTATATGGTGCAAATTGGAGTTATGTATTTGAAGTTTTTTGTTTTGTTTTTTGAAGTAATTCCAATTACATCCAATGGAAAAGGAATGATATTTTCTATTATGTCCAGCTCAATCCAGGAAATCCATATTCAGGTCAGGTCAGTGCCACTTAGGGGCGGGAAATTATAAGACAAAATCCAAAATGCAGCGTTTTCCAGTCTGCACACAGAATTGGTTAGGCAACAAGATATTGTTTTTAATGAGAATCTTGTGAATCCACATGAAAACTAAACCAAACATGAATTAATATTTTGTTTATTCAAAAAACGTACTCATTTATGAGTGCCAATTATAATCCCATGTGACGACATTCAATTAAGTGTGGATCTGTCTGTAGGGGTGGGTGAGTAAAACAAAAAGTGTTCTCAAATTTTACAATTACAGTAATTGTTTGTCTGTCACCCCGTTGGTAAATAACTATTCATACAATGCATTAATCGATAAACATTTTGATGTCTTTTGTAAGTCATACTTAAAACGTGCATGGTCATGTAGGACGGTGTTATTAAGTAATAATGATCATTAATCAATATATCAAGCTCCACGTGTCAGGACTCGATGAGCCCATCTCAATGTATATAATTCTCATGATTTCATGAGTGTATGATTTATCTCTCTTGTTTGTATAAGTGTTTTTTCCTATCTTTTGATGTATCTTACTTTATATTTGTTGGATGCACCACCATCTGTTGGTGGGTGCCGCTGTTTTGAAAGCGTTTTCCGAATAAATAAATAAAATAAATAAATTCAAATTTGTATCTTAAAATCTGTGCAAAAATTGCATAGGTTATCTCATCCCTTTCTATAGAATTTTAGTTGGTCGAAATTGGTTGTGGTAAACATATTTTATGCTCATTTGCGTAAAAGTCAACATTTTATAAAACGAAGAAAATTTGCGATATTTTCTGTTATAATTTCTATCGAATTCCACTATTGAAAAGGGACCACACTCTAGTCCGAGATGAGTCCGACTATCACAAAAGCCATATTTGTTGCTGCTGTTGCTAAATTTGTGTAATAATGACATTGTTTTGTCATTATATTTATTATTTATAATTATTAAAATTATTTTAGTTTGAGTACACTTTTTTTTTACTCACCCTGTATCTTTAGTCATACAATGACGAATATAACAACTTCGTGATGCAGTCACATCTATCTGTACACGATTTGAACATAAATAAATGTGTTGAACCCGAAAACAGTGGTCAAAGTGATTCTAGTGAGTATGTTCTTTTTAATCATATTTCTTCAAAATTGTACCATGGTTTTAACCATTTTTATCTCCAGATATTTAAAACAAACCTATTACATATCTGATTTATGCTTGTGTTGATGCGACAAATTATTGCATGTTATATCAGATTAATATAGATCTGATCATAGATCCTCTGCAGACTACCCCAATACAGTGCTCATGATGCAACAATGGTCAGCAGTGGCGTAACCAGCGGGTGGGGGGGGGGGGGGGGGGGGGGGGGGGATCCCCACTTGGAACCCTTGCCCCCAAATGAAATCAAGTACGGCTGTAAATGAAATTTACAAACAAAGTACACACCAAACCCCCCCCCCCCCAATAATGACATCGTGTCGGTTGAGATTGGCACTGTCGGTTCATTTGACGAAAGGAAGCATGGAATTATGACGGTCAAAAGTACACATGAAAAATTTGTGTGCATATGTCTTCCCAAAATGAAATATTCTTTGGTACAAGCTTGTTTAGAGCCAAAATGTAGCTCAATCGTCCAAAAAAATAGCTGTAAAGTCGAAAATGTCCTATAGAAAGAGGTTTGCATTACTGTTTAGAATGATCAGATTCGTGCCTTTCAATAGGGATGAGTGTCACTTTTGAAACTGGACCCACGATCATTGAAATTACAATTACTCCGCTCCGCAACATCGTATCTCAACGATCGAAGTGTCAAAATACACAGAACAAAATTATGCACTTGTTATTTGCTTCGATTAATGCATATCCTTTCGAGCCGTTACGTATTGGATCATTTTTAAGTGTTTCGATACTTTTTGTGAGCAGTTTATGTTAAGACCTCAAAAAGAATGTCAATATCATACACTTTGTATATGTTCTATAGCGTGACTTCCAGATTATTTGTTGAATATGGATATAAATTATAAACAGTCTAGATAGACATTTGTATGAATCTTTATGGCACAATTAGTACCAAATTTGCCACTGAACAACAAAAGATAAGGGATCAGGTCAAAACTCGACCGCCAGGCAACCGCCGGGTACCGATTGGTTCTCACAAAACGTGTCGTCTGTTATAATATACACACATAATGAGGTCAAATAGTTACACTCTGGTGAACACGACCGGTTGATAGTGCCTCGTCACACGCGTGAGCAATAAAATCTTGAAGTAATGGGCTCAGTTGACAACCAGTACAATACAGCTATTGATTTTCGCTGGGGTTGGCTTTTTCAATCTGTTTATAGCTCAATTAACTTTTTAAAATCAATACCGAAAGTCTATGAATGTTTTTTTTTATAGAACGATTATAGAGAGAGCTATTATGACCGCAAAGTAACAGATTGATAGTGTTGAAATTGGTCCGGTTACAGCATTAAATCAACCGGCGGTTGTTCAGTGTTGCATGCGCGAATATTCATATACCAGTAAAACATTTGACCTGAAAGAACTGGGCGGAACCGCCCGTAACCGTCGGTCAACGGGCGGTCGAGTTTTGACGTCTTCTTTAAGCAATGATTTAGCACCATTTAATGAAAATCTGTGCGACTTTTGCTAGAAGTTGTTGAAATTAAATGGTATGATTACGCGATTTATTCGGTTCTTACCCGTGTGTAAATCGGCCCGTTACTTATATTTCAGCTAAAATCATCGAATTTTCTGTTGTAAACATTAAATATATAGTCCATAAAATCCATAAAACGCAAATCTGATATCATTACCCGTAAAATTGACGCCAATTTTGCACATTCATTCGGTCAAAAGGAACTATTATCGTACTCAAGTTTTGCTGGAAGTGCCACGCAAAACCGACTTAGTGGTGTGCTCCCTGAACACTGGGGGGAACATGTCAAAAAATAATTAGAGATCATGCAAGGTCATTTGAGGTCAAAGGTCATCCAGAGGTCAAATCGTAAAAGTTACCCGATTGATCTCAAACTTGGAGAAAATAAACATGAACACCAGGGGAACATGACCCCTATGTGACCTTTGACCTCATTTAGTTGATCTCCCAGCCAGGGGGATTCGCAAGTCGTGACTTGCAGTATTTTTTGAATATTGGTCAAACTAATCGCAGCGTGGAAAGTGTTAATAGTACTCATGTATGCACTTACTGGCATAGGGACTGGCAGCAGAGTAACCAGGCTGTATGCAAACAACACCCCTCCCTTGGACCACACCTTAAAGGGGGCATTGAGAGATGCGGTGGAGGCAGCGCCCTCAATTACAAAAATATATAATAAAAACTGGGATTTGTATATTTTTACAATTGTATTACATGTATGAACTTACACCTAAGGATTAAGAAAAATTCAGTCCTCTTTGTACAACAAAATGTTGATTCAAAAATGCTGGTAGAGCCACAACCAGCATTTTATATGGTTAAGGGTGGTATTCTACATATTTAAAACATTGTTTTGATCAAGTTTTGCTGGGTGTTTTTTTATAGTAGAAACAACAATAATGGCAATTTTGAATGGTCATCTTGAATTCTGAAGTAAATTAATTAAAATTTAAAAAAATTAAATATGACATTGTGTCCCTTTAAAAAGCATCTCTCACAGATGATACAAGAGCAACATGATAGCCAAAAATGGAGTGTATAGTTTCTTGTTCAAATTGGTAATTTCACCCTCGTTATGAGTCTGAGGGACAGTGCATGGTTAAAGGGAAGCAATTGGGACGAATACATTTCCAGTATCCATTTCAAGATGCCAGTTAGAGAATCAGAAGTAAATTAGTATAAAATAACAAATTCTGTGCGCCATGCATGGATTTCATTTTAGAAGCCCTAAATCAAAATGTACCTTAATTATGGTACAATTCATGTTATGTTGTTTTAATGCTTGTGTTATTGCGCGTATATTTTCAGGTATCAGATAATCTGGCAAAATGGTGTGAAGTTATTCGGGGTGTAGACAGCCTGGCCCCCATTAGGGAAATCCTGCCTATACGTCACTGAGATAACTATATGGACATTTTTGATATTAAGAAAAAACAAGACAGACTGATATTTGAACCTAAAACTATTCTCATTACAGGCTCTTCTGATGTTCCATGAGGGAGAATTAATAGATGGAGCAGTTTACTATGACGACATCAAAGATGAAACATCAAAATGGAGAGGGCTACCCAGGTTTCCAATATTTGACTGGGAATTTCTTAGGGAATTGTGTTTCTGCAATTGTTGCACGGGGTCAACTATATGTAGCTGGAGTCAGGCATATGACTGATTTTGCCCGCTACAACACCGAAAGTAATTTATGGGACATCCTGTCACCTATATATATTGACCAATCTCCTTTTTGCATGGTTGAACTTCATGGTTATATATACGCACTAAGTGGGGTAAGACATCGAAATCCATTGGACGGTGTAGATGTTGATGATGATAAAACCTACGTGGACAGATACAACATTGAGGCTAATACATGGGAGTCTGTTTGCCCTGTGAATTTCATTGGACGTAACAGTTTATTTATTCAGAATATCACCGCTGTAGCGTTTAAGGACAAGATACTAAGAGCATACACTCAATGGGTTATTAATAATGGACACGTCCTTCTCTTAATCCAGATATATGATCCAGCAACCAATACATGGCATTTGGTTCACAGAGAAAGACAGAGTACGACCTTAACTCCACTTCTGACAGTTCAAGGGTCGGAATGTTATCTTGTGTTACAAAGCCTTTGTCAAAGGAACAAAACCTATTCAGCGCTTCACATACTGAGGTGTACAAGCTTAACTATGATGTTGATAGTGATCCTCCAACTATCTCTCTCGGAGAAGAAATGATTCAACGCCCGACAATAACCAACATTGTTGGTGCATTTGCCATTGACGATGACATTTTTGTCAATTTTCAGGGATGTGTGTATAAGACAAACACTAGATCGGAAGAGAAGTTGATCTGAGTTTATTGACGGATAAAAAATAAGATATTCAATTGTCCCTTTGTGAACTTCACATTTGACAAACGTTTATACAAGCTGTAAACCTGTACGCATCTGTGCAATCTATCTGTAACAGATAAAGGCAACCAGTGTTGGAGTCGAGTCCTCATTCATCCGAGTCCGAGTCCGAGTCCGAGTCCTTGAGGAAAGGACTCGAGTCCGAGTCCGAGTCTTTGCCAATTTCTATGTCCGAGTCCGAGTCCGAGTCCGAGTCCGAGTCCTTATGTATCAAATTCAAGACGCAGTTCACCAATACTATATCAACGTTTTATTAGGTCGTCCGTAGGAAGAGACCTTATGGCAGCATCCTTCGTGTGTAGTCTGTGTCTGTGTGTGTAGTGTGTGTCAACAATTTGGTATACACTTTTTTCAACAATTTGGTATACACTTTTTGTTTTGTCCATTTCTTTTCCATACAATGTCCAATTGCAATCAACTTCAGTCATAGATGCAACATGGGAACCTTCATATGTTAATGAGGTCAAAGGTCACATACCAAGGTCAAAGGTCATCCGAGGTCAAGATGTATATGTAAAAGTGGCTGCATATGTAAAATTAATTACATTTGTCCATTTCTTTCCATACAATGACCAATTGTAACCAAATTTGGTCATAGATACAACATGGAAACCTTCATATGTTAATGAGGTCAAAGGTCACATACCAAGGTCAAAGGTCATCTGAGGTCAAGATGTAAATGTAGAAATGGCTGCATATGTAAAATTGATTACATTTTTCCATTTCTTTTCCATACAATGTCCAATTGCAATCAAACTTCGGTCATAGATGCAACATGGGAACCTTCATATGTTAATGAGGTCAAAGGTCACATACCAAGGTCAAAGGTCATCCGAGGTCAAGCTGCATATGTAAAATTGATTACATTTGTCCATTTCTTTTCCATACAATGACCAATTGTAACCTAACTTTGGTCATAGATACAACATGGAAACCTTCATATGTTAATGAGGTCAAAGGTCACATACCAAGGTCAAAGGTCATCTGAGGTCAAGATGTAAATGTAGAAATGGCTGCATATGTAAAATTGATTACATTTTTCCATTTCTTTTCCATACAATGACCAATTGCAACCAAACTTCAGTCATAGATACAACATGGAAACCCGCATATGTTAATGAGGTCAAAGGTCGCATAGAAAGGTCAAAGGTCATCTGAGGTCAAGATGTACAATTTAGTACACTTTTTTTTTGTCTCTTGTTCATTTTTTTTTGTCTCTTGTTCATTTTTCCATACAATGACCAATTGCAACCAAACTTGGGTCACGGATGCAACATGGAAACATTCATATGTTAATTAGGTCAAAGGTCACATACCAAGGTCAAAGGTCATATGAGGTCAAGATGTAAAATTAGCTGCATATGTAAAATTAATTACATTTAAACAGGTGAAGTACAATTGCAACCAAACTCCAGGATGTTTATTTTATTTTTATATCCTGGATCCGCTAGTGGTCTAACCTCTTTCTTTCTAGATGCCTATGGTTTGAGATCCACCTTGTTTTAATCTCCCATATAAACGGACGACCTATTTGGGACCGCTGTCCCTATTTTTAATCAGAATTTCAGTTCTATACTGTTTACTTATACAAATATGGACTGTTCATGAGGGAAATGGGGTGAACTATTGCCCCAAGGTGATCTGGAGACGGTAAGCCTACTATTTTCCCGATGCCGAAGGCTGAGGGAAAATAGTAGGCTTAGGTCTCCAGATCACCGAGGAACAATTATATAGTCTCACCCCATTTCACGAATAAAGAGCAGTCCATATTTGATTTATATAACGCATGAACATATTTTTGTGTGCGATTTTGATCAAAACATGAAAAGATCTTACAGGCGAGTCGATCCTCCATGCCATTATGGCAAAATCGTACGAGGCATGGCATTTTTTGCCCGGTCAATAGTACGCAGTCAATAGTACTTTTTGAAAGACAAAACAAGACCGGAAAGTTACGTCAAGCATGAAATGCACCAAACTATTTTGTGTTATCATGATGTAGTATCCACCAATCAGATGGCTAGAATATTTCCATGCGTTATATAATAATTACTTATCAAAGTATAATCACAGTCAGTTCAGTAACTTACTTTATTAGGCTTGTGTTGTCTTGTGGTTGTTCTTTTAATTACTGCTTATTTGCAATTATTTGCATGCAAAATTACTTAAATTAGAAGAGTGTATAGAGGAAAAGATCCGCAAGACGAGAGCAGCAACGCCAGATACTGATCACAAGGGCCACACATGTTGGAGTTGCTTCCTTGCCCGTATTGGTCTTGTTAGTCATCCTCTGACACATAGATCAAATTCAACTATGTAACTGGTCTTTGTTGTCATTGTCGTCTTTGCTTTGCGATGGACGAACAACAACAGATCGAGTTAAAGAAGTAAATTATTGCTATTGCTAAGGCTAATAATTCTGATAAAAGCCAGGATATAATTTAATGTTCTTTGTATTTCATTGTTTTTAAAGCAATAACTAAATCGACGATATCTTTTGAACTGGGAGTACTGACATTGAAAGAAGATGTCAGTAAAATAAGGCTATGAAAATGAACCAGGAAAGAAAATTGAATATTTCATTGCTTGACAACACCTGAGTTTTGACCTCATCAATCATCAAAATCAGTTTTGAGTTGGCCTAATGTTATATGTTGAATTTAAAGAAGATGCTCATTGTACTTCAGGAACATCAGCATCTGCACCATTTGGGGGATAATCTAGCGCGATGTGGCCGCATGATCAACCCCACCCCCCTCTTCTGAATATGCGTTCCATGGTAGCGCTACTTGCTGGTCTGGTACAACAGCACCCTCTGTGTTACTTATGAAAGTTATTGTTTTGCTAGCGGCGGACTGCAAAATTTAGTCCCTCAGCAAAACAAAATTCAGATAAATTAATGAAAATAAAACACCTGAAAAAACCCAATTTTGCCGGACTCGATGAGGACTCGAAGCCGAGTCCTCGAGTCCTTGGGGTCCGAGTCCGAGTCCGAGTCCGAGTCTTTGAGTACTGGGACCGGGACCGAGTCCGAGTCCGAGTCTTTGAAAAAAAGGACTCGAGTCGGACTCGAGTCCGAGTCCGAGTCCCGAGTCCTACAATGTGGTTGTGTTCATAATGTGAAAACTGAAACAATTCAATTTATAATAATAATAAACCCTTTTCACATGTACCTAAGAGATCCTTCTTTAATTATATACTGCATACATAGATTCCTGTCATTTGATTGGTTAAAAGTGAGGGGATAATCAAGCTATGCCTTTAATTTCAATGTGACGTCATGAAAAACAACTATGCTCCGGGCATAGTCCGATAGTTGTACTATGCCAGGGGCATAGTCTTTTTTTATGACGTCACACCCCATGGTTCACAAGTCAAGCAATTCACATTCCGCGACCCGTTTGAAACAACCAAATCGCCTCCGATTGACGAAACATAATAATACGGGCGAACAATTTCGTTTTGAACGCCCTGTATTTACGCGGTGATTGACAGCTGACCTTTGACATTTCGTATTTTATTCGTCTGGATTCGTCTGCTGCGTAACGTTTGTTTACAATTTTCAATGATCAGTTTCGCATTGTACGTACACCGTTTTAGGATTACTTAAAATAAACAGCTCTGGTTTCCTTTGTTAATGAAAAAGGTACATGTATCAAAGATATGATTGATTCCGCTGTAGCCTTAATGCAAATTGTCAAGTGAAATCCTGTTAGAATCGCTACGGTAAGAATATTAATTATACAGTGACAAACCTTCCAAATTCGGAAATCAATATTTTTGTCCGATTCTACTTTTTAGGCAACAGAACGGTGAAGGTTTGGTCTCATTCATTTCATGAAACTTTGGTTGGCCTAATTAAGGTGAAAAAGTTGATAGAAAATGTTCTTTTAACCAATCAAATGACAACAATCTATATTATTGGTATATAAATCAAATATTGACTGCTTTCATTCGGGTCACAGTTCAAATGATAGGCCCTATGTGATTACCTTGGGCCTATAATTTGAACCATGCCCCTCATTGCAGTCAATATTTGTATACTATCAATCGTCAATCGTTGGCATAGCAGAATGTGACAGAAATGACTGATGATTGATTGAATAGTTTGCATGTCTTAATCGACTAAGATGAACTCTAAATGATGATCGATCAATAAAAAAGGTGGCTTTGGTGTGAAAAGCCTTTTGTTAACTTTGTTGACTGATTATAAGGGAGTGTTCATAAATACCTTGATGGGGAATTTGAAAAAAATGGAGGGGGATCAGAGGAAGAAAAAAGTCCCCCAAAAGGGGGGATCACAAAAAAAAAGGTACTTATCAAACAAAAAGTCCCATGCAATTTGTTTGCACTTCACACACTAAAAAAAAAGAATATGTCAACGATTTGCCCACAAAAGAACCCACATTTTTACAATTACATGCGGTCGAATCTAATAATGCTCCGTAACTTAGACATACAGGGGGGGGGGATCAAGAGAAAAAAATCACCATAAAAGGGGGGATCAAGAAAAAAATTAACGGTGTTTGGGGGATCAAGAAAAAAAATATGTCCGAGGCTCAAAAATTTCCAACCCCCACCTAATGTGACATTGACTGATTGTAAGGCAATGAAAATAGAAACCCTGTTTAATACGGGCCCAACCAACTCATTTTTTTAGAAATTGTAGAAAAATGTTCGCGTGCAAATTAATACCAACCAAAAAAAGTATTTTTGCTTGTCACAAACACTTTTACATGTGCAACCAAATTAGGAAGTTCAACTGTTTTATCCTCTGCATAATGCATGCAGAGGCCGCTCTTTAGCTATATAAATACATTGGGCCCATAACTTGACAAGTATTTATGTGGGACAAAGTTGTAGTAACCTACGTTGTCTCTTTTCTATTAAAGGTATATTATGTGATCTTTTCTAGGAGTCCCTCAATCCTAGAATTTCTTTTGGAAGCAGATTTTCTAGAATTTTCCTAGAATTTCTTTTGGAAGCAGATTTTCTATTAAAGGTATATATTATGTGATCAGAACTGTAAATCTGCTAGAAAATCTGCTTCAAATTTGTTCTCGAGGATTGAGGGCGTTCCCTGGAAAAGATCGCATAAGATACCTTTAAAGTTTTATTGGTAGCCTTCTTAGGAGAATACTACTCAACTTAATGTCCACAGGTCTTGAAAGCCACTTTGTGTTATCAGGAAGTTTGTGTTATCAGATTTTGTTTATGACATGTCAAAATTCACCAAAGCAATCTGATACTGGACTTGGTCTTATTAATGGCTCAAAAAGGCTTCAGAATAAAGCTGATGACGCCTCAAATTTGCGATTATGTAGAATTAAACGCCATCAAAATCTCAAAGCTTTTTTCCATCGGTATCTATAATACATAAAAATGGCAGTCAAAGTAAGCAAATAAACCAACAATTTGATGGGATCTTGTTAGCGCACTGATTTATAAGAGCTTGTCCATTTATCCATTTTGACTTAATGATTCAAGTTGCTTTACAACCTTGACTAGTGATGAAAGTTTGTTTATACCATCGAAACACCAAGGAAGTATGTCAGTTGCCCTAGATAATTTCAAACTATCAGTTTCTTCAGATTATATCTAAACACTACGGACTAAGTTCATTTCAATTTGGCAAGTTGGCTATGTGGGTGGCTAATAACACAAGTCCTTTTTTGCCAATTGTAGCACATGAACTAGAACCAGGCACCATCCAGCGCAGTGGCACACATGAGCGAAAATTAGTTTTAAAGGTAGATGCTCTGATTGGTGGCCCGATTTTCAACTTGATGAAAGGTCATCATCCTTAAAATTGTCGCATTCTAAAGAGTTGCATAACTCCAATGGTTCTTATTTAAGAAGCACTCTTCTCTAGTCACAAGAAATTTGCCCATTGAAAAGGACACAAACTGGCGGGTGGTTAACCACCTTTTGCAGTAATTCACCACATTTGAGCCTATAATTTCTAAGGGACCGCTCATTATTTCCACCGGAGGGGGGGGGGGGGGGGGGGGGGGGGCCGGGAGCCAAAGGCAAACCACCTCAGAAAAGTATATGACCCCCCTTCCTATCACATAAAAACCATATGACCCCCTGTGTGATTTACCAAAACCATATGACCCCCCACCTCAAAACCTTGATTTGTTTTTTATCTTGCTTGTTTTATACAAATATGGAATAAAATATTATATACTCCCGCCTTTTCACTGATTTGCATACAGTCCATACAGTCATATCATATGGAAATCACACTAGAAAAACTTCATGTATGTGTACACAAAGGCATATGTGTTTGCAACAAAATCATTTTGTCAATATTTGACTTTCATTTAATATATCTATACATCAAAACAATAGAGAGTCACATAATACATGAATCATCAATCAACATTCAAAACTACCGTACTACATACTATTATGTATTATAGGTACATAGTTTTGCCAACAATATTCCAGCATCAAAATATGTTGTACTTCATACATACTACATGTAGTACAACAATTCTGTAAAATATACTGGGAGTGAAATACTCTAGGAAATTCACTTTCACTCTTGAAAAAGAAAGTAAAAGTTAAGTCATTTTGCATTCAAGATTCAAGTAATGATAAACAAAATTATGGTTCAACCAGCAAAAGCAGGTAAAAGCAGAAGGGTTAAAGAAAACAAAAAGAAAGCTACCAGAAGGAAGCAAAAAAGAAGCAAAAATGCATTAACAACATTCCTTGATCAGGCAGTGTCACCTGCAGTAAAGGAAGTTTATTTCAGCAACGATAGTCCAAGCATGGGAACCCTTGCCAATTTGCCACAACCTCTATCCATGTTAGAGGTGAACATGGATATATTTGCAGATTTGCATGCACAACAACAACAAAATCATTTTTTCTATCGCAGAGGTTAAAAATATTTTGCCTGTGATGTCATAGATTTTATGAAACAGGATATTAACAAAAATGTGTCACGGTCAAGTAGACTTGAATGAACATTTTCGTATTTCACTCAACTTTAATACGCCAAATAAAAAACAAGTTTGTCTCAGAGGAAACTGGAAAAATAAAAGCTATGCGAAATGCGGTGGGGGTTTTTTCCCGGAAAAAAAGCTATGCGAAATGTAGTACAAATATTCCTTGTTTCTTCATTTTTTACAGGCCACTTTTTTTTTGTGACCATGAATGACCTAAAAAATCAAAACTTTTTGGCCCCAATTTGACTTTAAAAAAGAATCACAAACCTTATTTTTATTTTTTTTTTAAAGTGATGCGCTGAAATGCCAATTGTAAAACTTCTGTGTGTGGCCTTCTGAGACAAACCTGTTTTGGTTTTTTATGCATGAGTATTTAAAGTTTAAAGTGGACTATAATCACAAGTTGAAAGAAATCAACTGTGAGTACATTGGTTGTTTAGTCTGTTTTCATCATTGGTACTCTGGAGTTGTAGCTGTAATAGACATAAATAAGTATTGTAGTCAACTAGTTATGATTAGTCATTATCAGTCAATAATTGTATTCATCTGATCTTCCTGTGTCCCGTCCTGTGTATACAAAATGAAAAACTTTATAAAGGTAACAGTCGCCACTGCACATAATCAAATGAGCTTGAAGTTTTGATAGAAATGTTAATAGTAATCAATGATGCTTGTTTTTAAATGCCCATGAAGTTGGCAAGATATCAAAGGCTGGAGATTTTAGATTTGCCCAGTTTGACCACAAAAGAAACAAAAAGTTTGCTGGCGCAGGAAGTTTTTGTTTTTTTAAAATTATTTTTTGGACACAAAAGTGTAAAGTTGTGTTTGCTTGTCATTGGAATAGGGCCTATGCCATTACAAATGAGCCAATATTGAACCACTTGTAAAATTTAATTAAGTATGGATCAAAATGTTGCATTGTTGTAATTATTGTTGCAAATTACAGTGGTGTAGCTAGGTTATTCATATTGGGGAGGAGAAATTAAAATGAACCGACAAGATTTGTGATCCAAGAAATGCGCGCATAGCGCGTGAAAATTTTAGACTTTATTGTGACTGTTTGAAAATGCAAAACCATATGGACCCCCCTTCCGATAATCTAAAATCATATGACCCCCCTTTTTGCTTGACCAAAACCATGTGACCCCCCCCCCCCCCCTCTTTTCTCCCGGCCCCCCTCCGGTGGAAATAATGAGCGGTCCCTAAGTGGAACATTTCTGGCCCCTGAGATTTTACAGACATAATGAGAAAAATATGGAGATTCTTCTGATGTAAAAATATCTTGATGTGAAAAAAAAATCATAGCCCCAAAAAAGTGATCGGAACATACACCCTTTAATGGTCTTCTCCGTTCTCCCTGTTGTGAAATGTTGTTGATATGAATAGCTCTAAATTGAAACTCATTCAAACCGACTTAATCAAATCTAATTTCACTACTTATTCAGGACCCTGCATTCAATTTGAAACTTTAAAACACACCTCAAATTATTATACAGGGTTGTCTTATTAAATCTAATTGAATCCTCTTAACACTTTCCACACGGTTAGATTTACCATATTATACAAAACAGTTTTTTCAGAACTCTTTCACAAATTTCAAAATGTATCTCGAGGATTACTGAACCAATACCAGTCATGTTTGTACTTTTAAATTCAATGCATTTCTCATGGTGATTCCAAATATGGTAATTGAATTCAATGTTGACATTTTTGAAACAATTTGTGAAATTTTGGAATGTCGTCTGCAGACACCTGCCACATGGAAAGTGTTAAAAGCAGCAAAAAATAATAAAATAAAACTTGTAATGGCCAACTGAAAACCTCTGTTTTAATTGTTTTTGTTAAAGGTATATTATGTGATCTTTCTAGGGAACGCCCTCGACATAAGAAAAAAATTGAAAGCAGATTTTCTTGCAGATTTACATTTCTGATCTTAAATCGTACATACATTTCCAAGTTACAGGGCGATACGATTCTTAATTACTTAAAAATCATGGTTTTAGAGTGAAAATAAACTGTCGGGATAACACGACAGTTTATATTTTCACTCTCAATTCACTCTAAAACCAAGATTTGGCTCATAAATGCCACTAGAATTGAACAACATTGTGCGTTGCTCGCGTACTACAGCGTAATCTTACCGTGGTAACGCGTTGCGTGCATGTTTGCGCAAGGTCTCACTGTCGCGGCACACGCACTCCTACACATGGCGCAGAAGCCACACCGGAAATGGTTAGGCCTGTTACAGTGTTGGTAGGGTATTTGGTATCATGTTGGGGAGGGGCGGGGAGGGCGGCCGGTGTAAAACCACGGGAAATGGTTTAGGATAGGCCTAGGGTTTATAATGGTACAAATAGCGTTTTGTGGGGGTTAATGAAGCAACCTGATTTCTTTACTTTAAGTTGGCATGCCAAACAAGGGTTAATCGAGGGTTAATGAAGTAGCCACGGGAAATGGTTTAGGGAGGGTTGTGATTATAAATCAAACTGGTTTGGTGTGCATGAGGGGAGGGGGTAAAACCACGGGAAATATTTTAGGATAGGGTTAAGAGTTAATGAAGAAGTAGCCGCGGGAAATGGTTAGGAGGGTTATGATTATAAATCCACCTGGTTGGTGTAGTTGCAGTGGGGGTGGCGATTGTAGGGGGTTTATGTGGTTTTAAAAGTACCGAGGGTTAACTTGATGCGGTTTGAGAGGTAGGGGTTAATAAAGTAGCGACGGTAAATGGTTTAGGAGGGATATGGTTATAAATCAACCTGATTGGGGTTGTAGGGGGTTTATAATGCTACAACCCGTAAGAAGGGATATGGTTATAAATCAACCTGGTTTGGGGGTGTTGTAGGGGGTTTATGTGTTTCAGAGATAGGTAATGTGGCATAACCATCTAGCGGATGAAGTAGCCATGGGAAATGGTTAGGAGGGTTATCATGATTATAAATCCACCTGGTTGGTGTAGTTGCAGTGTGGGGTGTGTGTGTGGGGGGGGGGCAATTGCAGGGGGTTTATTATGTGGTTTTAAAAGTACCGAGGGTTAACTTGATGCGGTTTGAGACGTAGGGGTTAATAAAGTAGCCACGGTAAATGGTTTCGACATGGTTATAAATCAACCTGATGGGGGAGGGGGGGGGGGGGGTTGTAGGGGGTTTATAATGCCTTTCGAAGGGATATGGTTATAAATCAATCTGGTTTGGGGGGTATTGTAGGGGGTTTATGATGTGGTTTCAGAGGTAGGTAATGTGGCATAACCATCTAGCGGGGACCCGAGCGTAGCGCGTAGCGGGGACCCGAGCGTAGCGGGGACCAGAGCGTAGCGACGGTACACCGCTAGTTATACATAAAGGAAGAAGTATTGATAGGAAAACATACCTGATCTGTGGTTTCAGGCAATTTGAGGTGTTTAATTACAGTCGGCAGTTCTATAGTAGTGTTTGGTATAAAATGCGAAAATATCGCCTAATTCAGATTTTCAGTGCGAAATTAGTATTTTAATGATATTTTATATTAAATGTGTCTATTACCGTAAATAAAATGGTGATTTAATAGACAATGTGGTTTAAATATCACATTTTAATTTTTGATTTAGATAGTTTATTGAGTGGATAAACCATTTGCATGCACGTTGCTTTCAGACAACTTGTTCATGGCGAAACGGTTATGATCTCCGCCTGCCACGCGGCGGTCCCCAGAAAATTCCCCGGAAATTCCAAGTTATTTTGTTGCACTTTTAAATTTGTCATAAATTACGTTTTTCTCGTAATTAAACATTGGAATTTAAATTAAAAATTTAAATAATGATATTTTCCTCTTGCCAACTTCCACAAAATTCAACAGATCCATTTCAAGTCTTAATTCTCATCCTTTTGCCACCTTAAACACTCGTCCCCCCAGTTTTTTAGAAGACCATGTTACGGTAATTTTCATGCGATAAAAAAAATCAGATTGTTGGTATGAATGTTTAGACAAGACTTTTTTTTAGTGAAAACGGTGCTGATTTCAAATATAAGTATTCTTATTGACCATACTCACGACATGTTGCCTGTTCTGGCCAGTTTTGGGGCCAAAATGTAAATTTCAACCATAATTTAGGATTAATCAGCATATTTAATGAGACATTTTCACAAACCTATCCTAAGTAATCACAGCTCTAAATGACTCCACTCGAGATGTTTGGCCATCTTATGTAAAAAAGCATACTCAGTGCTTCCCACCTCAACAACAAAAAATTACCTGGAATAGAATCTCAAATTTCCTGGAATTTGATGGGATTTCCTGAAAGTCTTCAAAATTGCTATAATCCGTGCAGTGTTTGGTTGTTTAACAAATTTTGTGGAGGTCCTAAGAATGGCAAGGCTAATAATGTATTGAGAAACTCTGGAATCCGCATCAAAAAATTGAAATGAACGGGAGTTGAGTGGTTGAATTTAATTGAATAATGAATGAATGGTCTATATAGAGGGCGCTCATTTATGTGTTTTGAAAGTAAAATACTGAGAATACTGGAGGTGATTGTCATGATAAAACTTTTTAATATTATTATGTGGCACCAAATATGAATTGAAAAAAGAAGAAAAATATGTTAAGATATATAATAAACACTGCACAAAAAGAAAGTAACCACTTTTGTCGAGATACCCTGTGTTTAAATCCTAAAACTCTAAATAAATTCAACATATGGGAAAGAACTGGAATTTTCTCCTGCGCATTTTGACACCTCATTTGTCACAATAGCACCAATATTGATGAAGCAGTGGCCATTTGAATAACAAATGATGCAGTTTCAATTAACCCTAATCCAAACCACTGTATCTACTGGTTGTGTGAGGCCCCGACTATCGGGGAAAAAGTTTGGAAATCATAATTCCTCTATATAGGGTGGGAGGGGGGGGGGGGGTGCAGAGTTGATCTGGAATAGCCCATTGAACCCACTTGACATTGGTATGGAGTGATTAATTATTTCCCCTCACAGAGTTCCAGCATACTTGGCTGGAAGAGAGAGAACAACGATGATTGGACAAAAAGTGCACCTTTCATCTCAACCAATCAGCTTGAATGTTTATCAGAATAAAGTGTATTCCAAGTAGTTTCCTTTACCATCCAAAGGTTTTTGACACAACAAACCAGCAATCTTTTCGATGAATTAAGCACCGTAACCCTACAAAAAGAACACCATCATAGGGATTTGAACGCAGATGTTGAAAAAATTGATTTGCTAACCCATGATGGACGAGAATTTATTTCTCTTGATAGATTAATCACCCAGAAATCATGACTCTGTAGTGTCGTTGTGGCAGCGCAAAACGAACAACGAAAGCGCCCTGTTGACATAGCCAGGCTGCATATATATTTGGGGTTGCAACAATAAATCAATATTCTCTGCATAGGATTCCGTCGGGGTGGAAAAGACTGCCTTTACTCCCTCTGCCCTTTTGGGTGCTGGCTGAAGCCTTGCCTTTGATATTTGTCAAGTAAGGTAAAGCCCATTACATGGGTGATACCAAATATCAATATGAAAATACTAAATAAGTTACTTAAGGTCAGGAATTTGTCTTTAGAAGTGGTTTGTAGGTGTGTGATTTTCAATATTAACCAATCATTTTAGTCCTTTTGATAACATCTAAACAAAACTTTTAGAACATATAGCTATTATTTACTACATGTATTTCGGTCACTTGAGACTCCTAACGATGGCTGCGTAATACACATTATCCCTCATTCATATGTCATTCACGTAAACACAGCCTCTTTGGTCCAGTGGTTTGTCCTTCGCCGTGATAGTGATGAGGGACCAGGTTAGAGACGGTGTTTTTAAGGTCATTGTTCATTTAATTCACGCCAGTTTTTTCTGAGTCTATATTATTAATTTGAGACTTTTTTAAAATGAATTTGAGGTGTATGGTATAATAGCTGGTATACTTTTATCAACTCTGCTATCTACTGAAGATAGCAACATAGTGGAATTAGTATGAGAAATGTATTGTTTTACTCAAATACTTGAAATTGTTACCCGATGGGCTACCCCTCTCCAGCTGTATTTGATGTTTGAATCTTTATAAATAAAACCAGCAGGAAAAAAGGATGATGGGTTGATGAACACTTCTCCCTTTAGAAGGTGGACTGGAAGCATCATTTGTGTCGCCAAGAATGAACCTTTTTGCCAAAGTGAGAAAAATCAACAAAATTTGAAGAGGTATTTTGCAAAAGGGATATGGTGCATTTTTTTCAAAAAATGAGTTTGATATAGAAATGTATAGGGAAAAATCATGTTTCAAGGAAACAAAGTCATTTTTTTCAAAAAGACCTACATCTCATTGTAAACAGCCATTGAAATTGTTGTTTTGTTGCAAAAGGGCCTGTATCCAGAATTAAATCGGGATACAGGCCCTTTTGCAACAAAACAACAACTTCAATGGCTGTTTACAATGAGATGTAGGTATTTTTGAAAAAAATTACTTTATTTCCTTGAAACATATGATTGTGACCTATACATTTCAATATCAAACTTATTTATTTGAAATGATTAAAATAAATGATTTTTTGTGTGTGGTATTTTTTCTTTATGTACAAACAGATGGAGTTTTGTTGCAAAAGGGCCTACATCCAAATTTTCAAAAAATGTAAACATGATTTAAAAAAAAATTAAAACTAGCACATTTAAAATTTATTTCAATTTCAATTAGTATGTAGTGTACCTCTTTCATAATCCATTCAGTTTTTTCAATTGCTAAACTTGAATATTTAGAAACAGTTTTTGGACTTTTTCTCAATAAGATCCAAAGTGGATGTAGGCCCTTTTGCAAAATACCTCTTCAATATAACTTGAAGTACATGTATGTTGTTAAAATCGGGATGCAAACTGCAGAGTGTAGAACAAGAAGACTCTGACAGAGATAGCCAAATTGATAACACACTTGAAAGATGGACTGGATGCAATAAATTATTTGTGTCACCAACAGTGAACCATTTTGCCAATGTGAGAAACAATAGCATTCCATTAACCCTAACAGTAAAGTATAGGGCGATTACAATTGCGGTGAATTTCTATGAGTTAAAGTGGATTGGAAATCTTATGAATCCGGTAGTTAAAGGTAGATGACCCGATCACATTTTCGTAACACAGAATTATTTCAAACATACGGAGATTTTCATATCATATGAAAGCTCGTATTTTTCTCATCATATTGAAATTTGACGGCCTAAATGATTAAATCGGTATAATTACGGAGAAATCGATGAAATAACGTCGAATTACCGCGAATGGTGGTAACCACCGATATAGTTTGTGTACTACTCAATGGGTACAGTTCACAGCATCTTGTGCGTCTAAAATAAGAACCATTAGAGCTATGCAACTCAAACTTTGGAACACAACTTTTTTAAGGATGACCTTTCATGTAGAATAGAAAACTTCAAGTTGAAAATCGGAACATCTACCTTTAAATACTTTAAGAAAAATCTATCGATAGCAAAAAGGAGAAAAAAAGAACTGAAATCCAAAACAATTGGGTCAAATGTGGTTCATGTGGGCATGGTTTTGTCACTACAAAATGACGTCATGGGTGTGTTCGGGTCAATTGAACCTAAAATGGAGCGTCTGGAATCGAGATTAAGCCAAATTATGATTATTTAATGATGAACCTTGAAGATGCTTGTACGTAAGTACGCCTTATATTGGCCACCAATGTAACAGATGGGTTTTTTTTTATCTCTAAACGCCATGAAGTGAGTGTTTGTAGATAAACCCATGCCTGCTAACCACGAAGGGATTCGACTACAGTAAGCACTCATAGACCATTTCTCTTAAGATTCTATTCTGTCTTTAATCCCTCCATCTCTATACCACGGTTCCCTATCAGTTAGCCGGAGATTTCCATCTAGATGGGAAGGAACTCAGAGAGCTGGTCCCTGACTAACAGCCAAGATACAACTAAACTCAAAGTCACCTCCCCACCTCACAGGAAAATCAGTATAACTAGGGAAACGATTGTCTCACAATTGGTCACGGGAACGTGACGTCGGAGCGCATAGCCCTACCCAAAAGATACCAATACAGTGATAATACAGTATTTGGAACCCCTTACATAGTTATTGAGATATTGAGCAAGACCTTTGCTTGGGGGTAAAAATTTGAACATGCTCTGATTTTGACAAACGATATCTCAAATTGTTCGTCAGACCACAAGGGTTCAAGAAATGGTAGTTGTTACCACCTCAAGTTGTTTTTGTGCCTTATACAGGGTCAAAATCCCTATGCCTATATACGCATAAAAGCAAAGGTCAACGATCTTTTTCATGTTTTTGCTCAATATCTCACACATCGGAAGTGGGGCAAACTATACATTTTTGGAATCCTTGTGCTCAGACAAACAATTTGGTATGCTTGTCAGCTTAATTGAAGCAATTTGAATTTTTGATCCCCAGTATTGCGACGTCCCAGATGGCTCCAATTTTGGCATCCATCAAAAATCAAAAGAGTATGGTATGAGCAACATATGGCCCAAATTTGGTGCTTTTAGAAGAATGTGAACCAAACCATGGTGGGGCCCACTCTCTGCTTGCACTGTCTATGCTCGTTACCCTTCCTTATCTTCCTTTTTATTTTTTACTCTTTTGCCTGTTGATGAATGGACTTTTTAAATTTTGCAAATTAGCTCATAGCATAGCATAATTGCAATGGTACAAAAATTAGCCCCGGTGCTTGCATGTTCCATTTTAATTATGCTAATGAGCTAATTTGCACCATTTATTCATTTAAACCTATTATTTTAGTTGAATTAGTTGATGCATTATTTATAACACTATGGAATGTATACTGTTGATATGCATATTTACTTACTGATTTTAAGCAGACACTACTTTCGGAAAGAGATTGTTCACTAAATACATGCATACTATACATTACATGTGCAAGAACATAAAGATCACAGAGTCAATGCCCTTGCCCCCCCCCCCCCCCCCCCCCCCCTTCTCCTTGGCTGCCAAGAAATAAAAATGTGTAACAAAAGCTTCACAAAGCACATTTTTATGAGGAAATCAACACATTTTCTATCAAATTTCTGTTGATTCAACATCATAATTATTTCAATATTGATTCAATGTTGAATTCTGGTTACGTAGTTGAAATGTGGTTGATATACCAACCAAATTTTAAATACGCGACCAGAATTCAACTTTGAATCAAAGTTGAAATATGGCGTTGAATCAACCTTGAAATCTATGGTTGGTCCAAACTTCCCAATACAGAGTGCATGGTCCAAAAAAAGCTTTATATTAATTTATTGTCACTGTTAAATGAAGTGAATGATTCACTTATGACAAACATCTTATTTCTCCGCGTGTTATGATCAAAATGCCCCCCCCCCCCCCCAAGCACGCAAGTTCTCATCTAAATAGAGTGTAATACACCTACTGGCATAGTTATTTTCACAGTACAGACATGCTTAATGCAAGCTGTGGATTGGTAATGCTGAAACATGATTTATTCCCTTTCAAAACAACAACATATTTCAAAGAGAATAGACACAGAAATGCAGTTGAAGTAAGAACAGTTTTTATGGTAACATTACTGGACGAGACGGAATGACTATATATGGTACTGTATATGGTTTGACTATTCTTTAATAAGATCACTCTTATGTTCCTGTAAATATGCCTTAATAATTATGGAACAGCTAATATCGATTATGATAAAACTTACAAGTTGGTGTAAAGATGGCAATTCAACTCCTATAGAACTTTTTGAAATTGGGTCACAAAATGGACAACGGCCATCATTTGTAAATCCTTTGAGCTACAGTCAATAGTTAGGTCACCCAAGCCCTATATGAAAGCTATGAAGATTGTTAAACGGGGTCAGTAGTCACAAACATGCACAAACACAATAGTCGAACGACCTTGCTATTGTCAAAACTCCCTACACAGAGGACTGCAGTGCAAATCTGTACAATGTTCGCCATGTAATGTCTATGGCGCCTAATGGCGGATTTCATTCCGTGGCATGAAGCTATGAAGTTTCCGTGGTCTTCGCTATCTCCAAGCAGATAGAGCAATACGTACACGGAATTTTTTGTAGACGAGGGTTCATTTCATGATTTGGTGAGGTTTAGAATGAGTTAGGATTCCTGTAATTTCGAAGACCACAGATTTTCAAAATGTGAATTTTCCAACATTTTACGACATAAATTTGGTCACAAAACGTGTTTAATACTATACATTTTACCGATCTGCAGATGTTATTGACCCTCCTCTAAAATTCTACCTGATTTTTAGGACGTCTCTCAGTTTTTGAGATGCCCAAATAGACCATTTTCCGAAGCCATATTTAGCACATTTTGCAGTCACTGATACTAGATTGTTTTCTTGCGTATAACAAAATATGACATGCAGCGTGACCTCCCTACTGACTGGCTACTCCTGGATTTTTAAGGGGGGGACTCAAAGAAGTCACTTTTTGAATTTTGTGAGTGCTGCCTGTACTTATTGAACTATGACTCAAATGTATATAAAAGTATACATTTTTGGAAAGGAAATGGATCAGAGAATCCAAATTTGGGGTCAATTTTGACCAAAAATGTTGATTTTTTTTGAGGAAAAAAAGTTTCCATTTTTTCCCTCACTTTTTGGTCAAAGTTTCAAATATATTAGATTAGGTTAAAAAATGAGAAATTGGTTCCTAAGTTAGTGTCTTTACATCATACTCAAGCGATTTGGGAATTTTTGACTCAAAATTATTTTTGTTAGCTTTGTTCAAAAAAGTGAATTTTGTGATTTTTTCAAAACATTCTTGGTCAAAATTGACGCCAAATTTGGATTCTCTGATACATTTCCTTTCCAAAAATGTATACTTTTATAAGCATTTGATTAATAGTTAATTAACCAATAATTACAGCACTCACAAAATTAAAAAAATCAAATCAAAAACTTCCTTGAGTCCCCCTCAATGCTAGGGTGTCTATTCTTCCAAAAAAATTCAATTATTTGATTCTTCCAAAAAATGAAAAATAGCTCAAATTATGTGTCAAATTAAAAACGGGAATTATTTTACGTCAAGTAACCAATTTTAAAAATTCATATATTAATGCAATCTATACATATTAGTCTTCAACATATAAAAAATCACCGTTGGCTTTTTATTCCTACAAGTCGCTGTGTGACGTCAAAGTTACGCGTGTATATCACTCTACATGAAATGTTGGAAAATGAATGACGCATAGTATATCAACCATCTCGGTCATATGAGGGATGAAATGTTGTGTTTAAGACGTGCATCTACATAAATAATATATCCCATCTTGATAACAATCTTCAAATCCAAGATGCCTCCATAATGGCCGCCATAATCACCAAAATACATAAAGAACGCGTGTATTAAATTCCATACACTAAATTATGCAGTTTCAATGCCTATGCTCGAAATGCTTGAAAGGAGACACACATTTGAGACATTCTTGAGGATTCTTTAGCTTCCATAATGGCCCCCGATATGTCAAATTGGACATTAAATGGCTGAAACAAAGCTTCTTTATTTGTCATACCTATCTTCTGTAAGACGAGGTTTTTAAAAAAAAAGATCATATAATATCGTTATTACAGTATAATATTTAGGCACCATATAACTAATCATGAGTATCTTGAAATAACTATGTTGACCACCGAATGCTGAATGTGGCCATGAAATGCTTGAAATGTCTTCGGTGACATGTTAATGACATATAGAGTGATATACACACGTAACTTTGACGTCACACAGCGACTTGTAGGAATAAAAAGCCAACGGTGATTTTTTATATGTTGAAGATTAATATGTATAGATTGCATTAATATGTGAATTTTTAAAATTGGTTGCTTGATGTAAAATAATTCCCGTTTTTAATTTGACACATAATTTGAGCTATTTTTCATGAAAAACACAAGTTTGATCCCATTATAAAACAAAAGTTACAGAAGCTAAACTAAATGTAATGCGCATGTTATATACTCTATATGTATCTTAAGATGATACTGCAGTGTAAGTGTCTTGTGCAAAATCGTTTTGCGGTTGGAGGGTTTAAACTAAAACTACCCGTTTCTGAATATAGGCTAAAATGGTCGAAATTGGCAAATTTAGGGTGTTTTGATCTAGAAACACTGGGACTCGCGATGAAAGATTTATCACCATAATATGAGATGGTTCATCATAACTGATGTATGAAATGATTTCTCCAACCTTCATCCCCGAGATGCGGCTGGGTTTTAAAAATACACAGTCTTAATAGTTTGTGAAATATGATAGCTTAAAACCCTAACCCCCGAGGCACTTTTTCCAAAGATTTTTTTTCGTGGTCAAAGAGCAAGGGGGAAAAGGGCCCCACGCCCACGGGGCTCGAACCGTGGGCCTCTGGGTTCAGAGGCAGGCGGGGCTACCGGGGCTCGAACCCTGGGCCTCTGGGTTCAGAGGCAGACGATCTACCGCTAGGCCAGTATATACCCTGGGGCCATTATTTCATCAAAAAACTGCCAAACCGGCCATTATTTTATCAAAAAACTGCCAAACCGGGTGAAACAAGCACACCGCATCGTAGTAGTAGTCAGGGGTGTACTTTCGCGACATCCTGCGAGAATCCAAATGGATTCTCGCAGCGGAATTTTGCGAGAATCCATGGATTCTCGCAAATGTGGATTCTCGCAAATGGATTCTCGCAGAATATTTTTGCGAGAATCCTTTTTACTGAATTTAAATTCCGCATTTTAAATATTTATTGTACTATTGTATACTTAGAAAATAATAGTAAACAAATTGAATCAAACACTTCTTAAAATTTATTAAAATAATATCAAGAATAAGGCTATAAGCTTGCATAACTTTCAAATTCGGCATGTTTGTTGACTAAGGGTCAAATACCAGTCATCTATGGTCCTGTTTTGGACTTAAAAAGAAGAAAAAAAAGTTTAAAAGTTTTTTTGTTGTTGCGAGAATCCACCTGGATTCGCGCGGTAGTGATTTTACGCGAATCTTTACGTAAATCGATTCACGGATTCGCGCCGAAAGTACACCCCTGGTAGTAGTAATTCGTAGTACTCAAGAGTGTTAGGGTTAATAGCATTTCTAAGCAAGACTAAAGACAATTTTGATAAATCTATCTGGCCTATGTAGACAATGGACCTTATTGCCTATCAGAGTTTGTTGTGTTTTGTCTCAAACCAACAGAGGGCATCCCAAATATCAACAAATGTGACATCCCCTATACATAAAATGAGCAACCATTTTAAACCCTGTTTGAAGGACTACTTTAATTTGCTCTTCTTTGGACGTGACCGGGCGCGTCTTCTGTCCCTCTTGCGAGATTTCTGTAGATGTCCCAGACTGATACCCTGTCTCCGCTTGATCACCGTGTGTTTGTCCACCAGGGCCGATAATTTGCCTTGCTCCGCCAACATGGTCAGGAATGTGCAGATGAACGGATCGTAGTTGTGGGTGCGCCGGCAATCGTCAATCTAAGAAATGAATGGATAGATGAAAATTAATAATATAGTAATAATAATAATAAACAAGCATTTATAATGCACCATTTATCCAGAAATAGGATCTAAATCCAAATTAAACAGATAGAAACAGACCAGTTTTTTTACAAAGCTCTATGATGCATCCTAATTGCTGTAAACACATTGTAAGAATGAAATACAATCTTAACACTTTCCACGCAGCTATTAGTTTTACCATATTCAAAACAGACTTTTCAGAAACCTTTCCCAACTGAACCAATACCAGGCATGTTTTGTATTTATGAAACTTTTTTGAAACAATTTGTGAAATGTTGGAATGTCGTCTGCAGACGCATGCCCCATGGAAAGTGTTAAAACTTAATTTCACTGAACACTTCTGAAGGCTATCAGTTGTAGTAGGTACCCTTCATAAGTATATGTTCAATGTTCAGAGCAATCATAGAGCCTTCACAAGTATATTTTCATATCGTCCTGTGCATGGATGGCATTGCAAAGGGGTTTGGGGCTATGGACCCCTTGTAGGGGTCAGGGGTTCATAGCCTAAAAATGCCAAGCCCCTTGATCTAATATCCTACATCTGTAGACATTTAACCCTTTGAACCCGAAAGGCCGAAAAATCGGCCTATTTAAGAACGCGCTGTGACCCGATAGGCCGATAAATCGGCCTGAGCGATCAGGTGACACATTGATCATATGACTGAGTGGTCATGTGACTTGAAAGTCATGTGATGTTCACCCGATGTGAAATACATTGTTTCACAAGGTTTTCGTTGTGATTTGATGTCATTTAGCTGAAGAAAACAGTCAAAAATAGCGCGAAATTGGATGAATATGCAACCCAATATGGCGCAGATGATCCTCAGGTAGACAGGGATGCATTGTTTTACGGTCATGATTGGCAATTTTGGCGATAAAAACGGACGTTTTTATGTTATAAATAGGTTACGTTATACGTGTAGTACAATGGCATACTGCCCTCTATCATCGGTAACATATATTACGGATGATATAGGTGTACTATATTTAGCATTTTACCCCGGAGAAGTCAGGGTGGGTGTACCGAACCCTTATAATAACTTCGGGTTCAAAGGGTTAAAAATGTCTACAGTTGTAGGATATTCGATCATGGAAACCCATATAAGTAAATTTGGACCCCCTTTATCTACAGATCGGTGCTCACCCTGGTCCTATGTGTCTGAAGACCAGGTGCAAGGAAATGTCGGCGTAACTAGTACCCTTGTAATTTTAAGTCATTGATTCATTCCAATAAAAGGCAGTTTTTGGAGGAAAATACTTCATAATCGAAAAAGGGTTCTGTAAAAGCAATTTACTTGAAATAATTATATGTGATCAGTATTCTCAAATGCATTTTTCTTGATGTGTATATGCTGCTGCTCACACCCAAAAGTAGCCCAATTGTTGATGAGTCCATAGGAAATACATTAGTAACCCAACCTCTGGCAAACCACAGCACGGGTAAAAACAGTAGCCCAATCCCATGGTTTAGCAGAGGGATTGGCAACACTGTGTCAAAGCTTGAGCATTGCGATTGGCAACACTGTGTCATAGCTTGATCATTGCGAATTTCACCCCATTATGTATTTGCCGTTCTGTTATTTGGCAAAGAAATCTACTTTTACTATAGTTTGATCAGCTCCAAATTGGCGAAACCTCCTTACAGCAGCGAATGAATACAGAAGGACGTGAGCGTGCGTGAAGGCAACAAGAACACAATGCATCCTATGCCTAACGCGTGCGTGAGATCAAAACCGCGTACGTGAGATCAAAACCATGTGCGTGTGACCATAATCGTGTGCGTTCTCTTGTATTACTTTTGCGTGCGAAGAGATAAAAACTGATTTTTTTTCTCGCCAATTTGGAACTAATTAAACTATAATAGTCTTCACTTCTTTAAGACAGTGGCCTCACTGTACAGACACAACACTTTTGCCTGCATGTGTACCCACCCGTACAGAGAGTCTGTCTTTGTTTGTATAGGCCATAGAACAGTAAAAGGTGAACATTAAAATGACTGTTGAAGGAGGTGTCCCAACATTTGAGCATTATTTGTTAGAAAAATAATTATTATTGAGCCAAAATGTCGACACTATATAGAACAAAACATCATACTAGTCACAAAAACTAATAAAAACTGCCATCTCTCAACATGCAATTTTTAAAATTCGCGGCGATCGTAAGTCCCGGTATCGATGACGTCATGGTTATCGGTGCTCATATTTGCGCATGTGCATTGTATAACTGTGACTTTATCGACACCGGGACTTTTGATCTCCGCAAATTTTAAAAGTCGCATGTTGAGAGATGGCGGTTTTTATTCGTTTTGTCATAAGTGTGGTGTTTTTTTCTATATAATTACAAAAGTTGAGCTCGATAGTTATTTTTCTAACATGCAATGCACAATGTTGCGCTTGCGGGACCCCTCCTTTAAAGTATTCTATAAAGTATGGGGAAGGAATATGACCTGACCCAGGTCAGGTCGTAGGTCATTCAAGCTCAGTGCTATTTCATGCTTATTTTCCTTTAGATCACAGAATCAAGCAGTTTATACTTTAATGTTTCAGTGTGTTATAACATAGGTTTATCTAGAAAAACAGATTTTTATCCATCACTTTACCTTGTATTTATTCCTCTTTTCTGTCTCGTCCAGTAATTTCTGCTCATAAATTTCAACTTCAGATTCCACACTCTTCAGCAATTCCAACAAATCCTTTAAAAACATCACAGAAAGATAATCAAATTTAAAGATGTACAACTGGATAAAAAAAAGGACAGATGAAAGACTACACAACCTATTGGAAGATATTTCTGCTGAAGATATCCTTTTGTTGAGGTTTGTTTGTTTGATTGATTGATTGATTGATTTGCATGGGTGTGTGTGTGAATGCAAGCTCCCCCCTCCCCCCGATCAGATATTACAATTATACAACAGGGGATTGGATGGACATATCTTCTCCACATGATTTCAGAAATGGCAAAAGGAATATGTATGTTTATTCACTAAATCACGATGTGATGTTAAATAAGTTTATTAATAAGGTTATTTTCTTTTGGAGGGGGAGGGGGGTGGGGTTATACATACCCTTGGGGCAAATGGCTGCTTGCCATTCTGTGAAACTAGAAAAGATGGCCGCGGTGGTTTCCAAGTGCCATCTGGGATTTCCAAGAATGCACTTGTGCCACCCATCTCAGTAGCACAAACATTCCTAGTCTTTGAATCTTCGCTACTACCGGCACCTTCCCTCTTGCCTGTGGCCGTCACATGCTCTGTCAACCGTTTGGCCGTGCTTTGTCTAGTCTGGTGGGGAGATCCACCTATACCGGCAGCGCGTGCCACTTTTGACCTAGTCCCCATATGAGCGCCCTCTCTCGGTACAACACTAGTAGCAGCGGCCGTTGTTTTAGCCACGCTGTCTTTCTTGTCCATTTCAAGTATAGTGGCCTCAAGCTTGGCACGTGCCTCTGATATTACATTCGTTTTCCATTCTTTGAACTTTAACTGCTTTGCGCTGTTCGGACTACCAGAGCGGGATTGGACGACGGATCGTATCGGTGAGTTGAACGCACTGCCAGCATCTGACGCGGTGTCCGTGCTGTAATTACTGGATGCGGGTGACGGTGGCCCGGCGCCATTTTCAAACACTGTCTGTATAGTGAGGGGTTTAGTAATATCAGCTGGTATGGTGGAGTCCAGTATCTCAATGTCATTGTCATCATCATCGTCCTCATCACCACCATCTACTTCTTTCTCCTGGTGTGCATCGCTGAATGTTACTCTCAGGGCGGGGGAATCGCTCTTCTCCGCATCGGCTGCAGCCCCTTGCTTCTTGAGGATCCCCTCCGTCTTGGGAGGGGGAAAATCAGTGGCATCTGGCTGCAGCTGCTGGGGGACATTTTTGTCATCCGTTTCCATCTCCATTGACGGAGTTTCCTTTGAAACCTGTTGTGCTGCAGTATGAGGTTTGTCTGTCAATGAGAATTAAGGATAAAATATAGTATTGCAATCACAACAGAACTTGTTTCATACATTCATACAGAAATGATATTAACAAATTTGACATTAAGAGAATGTACCAACAAGGCGACATAATACACTTTTTTCTATGAGCAAACAGATCTCTAATGTAGGGTCGGTTGGTCTGTCGGTCTTCTTTTTTCTTTTTTCATTCGGAATAACACAAAAAACCTGTGCAACTTTTGACACACAAAAAACATGTGGGATGGTATTAATTCGCACGTAAACAAACTAACAAAAATTGAAAATGTGTAAAAAAAAAAAGAAATCCTCAGTTTCCTCAGTTTATTTTTCCTCAATGAGGTCGGTCGGGCTCATAGAATAGAACAGGGTTTCTTGTTCATCGCCTAATGGTTAATCTCAAGTCATATTATCAGTTTTTTCTCCCCTTAACATTCAGTGAGACCTGTTTCCAAATGTGCTTACACATAGTTGGAATGTGTGACGTGGACAAAAAGAAAACAACATTCTATTTATCGGGAGCAAGACTCAAGATGCGCAAGTTGACTCCAGAGTAAAATTGTTGTATAAAGTTTGAAAGGTGACGATAAGTAAGTGTACACGATGAAGTGCTGTGATCAGTATCAATATCATAGTGAAGTCACAGCCTGGTGGAGGTGAAATGGACCAGGAAAACACCAAACCAAAAACCTTTAAGGCATTATGCGATCTTATTCACGGAACGTCCTCGACTCCTCGTAGCTTTGATTTCGTCCTTTAGGCCCCTTGCAATTAAATGGAAGGAGCCAATAAGTGCTCCTATGTTTATGTAGTATTAGTTTTATACATACCTCCTCAGTCTGGAAACGTTTGCATTTTATCCCTAAGATGAACTGCTGCCCAAAATATGCCTTTATTAAAAATCTACATAATTATTTAATTAAGAAAAATCACTTCGGACACCTATACCTCGACATTTGGCCCAATTGGGCTACATACTCCCACACTGGCAACACGGTATCAGCCCAACACTGGCAACACCGCCACCCATAATGCATCCTCTTTAACCATTGGTCCAGAGGGGATGAGCATCACAGGGGCCGGAGGTGGGAACAGACTGAGGAGGTATGTATAAAACTAATACTACATAAACATAGGAGCACTTATTGGCTCCTTCCAGTTTATTACGTATTATTTATACATACCTCCTCAGTCTGGAAACGTTTGCATAACAGACTTGCACCGAACCAGGTGGAGACATGATTGCTCATGCCCTCATCCAGTCCTAAGTGGGTGTCCGAAATCAAACATTCCATGTCGGAGAGATAAGTATAAATAACACTGGCTATAAGCCAACCGGAAAGACCAGGCTACCATGAATATATCATATTAGATAGGTGAAGAAGTTTGAGCTACAAAAGCAAGGAACGGCCTAGCGCAACATACATATGAAGCATAAGAACTTCCTACTAAAAACCTTCCCACTGTGGAGTAAAGAACAGTAATGGGTTAAACACGACAAATTCAACAATCTTGGGATAAGCTTACCTCCAAAATTCTTGTCATATATAGTTGTCGTAATCGGCGTTTTAGTCATAATAGGAAGTGTCACGTTCGGCGTTTTCGTCAAATCAGTGAGTGTCACAATCGGCGTATCAGTCAAAATCAGGATAAGTGTCTAAATAGGCTTGTGTCACAATAACTGCTGTGTCTAGTCTTTCCTCCTCTATCTCTATCTCTCCATACTAGCTAGACCTGACTCCCACTACCCAGGACCTGAGTAGCATAGCGTCCCTGGGCAGTGCGAAGATGTATATCTTTAAGGTAGACTCTGGTAAACGTGGACTCCGTCTTCCAGGATACCGTGTTCAATATCTCAGTGATCGACAGCCCTCTGGCGTGAGCCCAGGAAGCTGAAGTAGCTCTAACAGAGTGAGCTCTTGGGTTGCCCTCACCCAACAGTGCCTTAGTAACCTTGATGACTTCTATCAACCAGCCGGCAAGTGTGATCTTGGCTGCTGCTCGGAAGGGTTTTACATTAATAATGAATAACTGTTGGACCTGACCACGGACAATTTTAGTTCTCTCTAAGTACCACTTCAGCGCCCTAACGGGACAACTTAATCTTTGTGCCCTGCTATCCGATCTATTGATATACGGTAAAAATATAGGCGACGCGGAAAAGTTATGACGCTCGTTCTTAGCGAGAAACCCGGGTTTGAAGTAAAGCGTGACTCCCGCTCTGCTGAATACGCAGGAGCTACCTATTGACAGCGCGTGAAGTTCAGAGCAACGTTTCCCCGACGCAAGGGCTATGAGGAACAAAGTCTTCATGGCTACATCCCTAAGTGAGGCCGACTGTAAAGGCTCAAAAGGAGCTTCGTTCAATTTAGACAGGGCTGATGGAAGGTCCCAAGAAGGCCACATACGGCGGGCCTTCGGGCGAGAAATCTCCATCCCCTCAATAAGAAACCCGAGGACTTGGTTGTCCTTGAGCGACCCGCCGTCCCGACAACCTGAGTGGAAAGAAAGAATAGCACTCAGGTAGCCCTGGACGGTCGAGGCTTGTAGGCCTAAGTTAAAACGAGATCGTAAAAAATCGCTTACCTCACCAATAGTTGCTGTAGATGGATCAACCTTGTGATCCTCACACCATTTGAAGAAGTGTCTAGCACGTGAAGAGTAGACATTGATGGTCGACTTTCTTCTGCCCCGGGCCGCAAGATCTGCAGACTCCTCAGATAGGCCTGCCTGCTTGAAACGTTTCTTGATAAGGTCCAAGCAGTCAGGCCTAACGTCTCCGGAGCGTGAAACCTCGCCTTCGACCCGGGGAGACGGAGGAGGTTCGGGCCCGTAGGAAGAGAGATCGGGTCCATGACCGACAGGAGAAGAAGCTGTTGGAACCAATGCCTCCTCGGCCACAATGGCGCAATCAAGAGAATGATGCAGTCTTCTTGCCGAATCTTGAGAAGGACTCGATTGAGTAACGCAAGAGGAGGGAACGCATAAGCCGCCAGGCCCGACCACCGGATGGAGAGGGCGTCGACAGCCCAAGCCATCGGGTCCCGGCCTCTCGAGCAATACACCGGAAGAAGATGATTGATACTGCTTGCAAACAGGTCCAAAGACGGGAAATCCCTGAGAAGGAGAAGGCTTTGAAACACCGGTCTCGACAGAGACCACTCCGTAAGGCTGAGGCAGACGCCCCTGGAGAGGTTGTCTGCAAGAACATTTGAAACGCCCGGGATATGAACAGCAGTGAGAAAAATGTCTCTCTCGATGCACCAAAGGAGAATGTCCCTGGTCTCCCGACAGAGGGACGGGGACTTCGTCCCCCCCTGCCTGTTGATGTAAGACACTACAGTGGTATTGTCCGATTTGATCAGAACCCTCTTCCCGAGTACCAGATCCTGAAGGGCCAGGAGGGAGTTCCTGACTGCCCACAATTCGAGCAGGTTGATGTGATAACAAGACTCCTTGAGAGTCCAAGTCCCCTTGGCGGTACGCTCTGCGACGAACCCGCCCCAACCCACGAGAGAAGCATCCGTGGTAAGGGTGACCTGATGGGGAGGAGTGGGGAACGAGACCCCCGACAACAAGTTGTCCACTTCGCTCCACCAGCGAAGCTCGACCCGTACGGCTGAGGTGAGATGGACATGATGAAATTGGGAGTGAATAATCGCGTCGTAAAACTCCAGGAAATGCAACTGGATGATCCTCATATGGAGTCTGCAAAATGGGATGATATCGACCATGCTTGCAATAAGACCCAGCATCCTGAGCCAAATCGACGCCGGGGCTGAAGTCATTGCCATGAGTGAAGACGCCGCCGCTGCAAGAGTCAGGACTCTTTCCTGGGTTGGAAACACTCTGCGTTCGACAAGGTCCAACCTGGCTCCGAGGAAGGTCGGCATTCGAGACGGGACTAGACAAGACTTCTCGAGGTTGACTATGAACCCCAAACTGGTAACTTCTCTGATCACCAGTTCCACCGATCGGGTCGTGGCCTCTAAAGACGGGCCCACGATCAGCCAATCGTCCAAGTACATGAACAGGTTGATTCCAATCCTTCGGAGGTATGCACCCACTTCTTGAACCACCCGGGTAAACACCCGAGGAGCCGTGGACAGGCCGAAAGGAAGGCTGCTGAACTCGAAGGCCTGGTTGTCTACCATAAACCTCAGCCACCGATGATGACTTGGGTGGATGGAAATGTGGAGATACGCATCTTTTAGATCCAGGGAAGCTGCCCAATCGCCCAGATACGGGGACATCAGGATCACTGACAGCGACTCCATTCGGAACTTCTGCGGCCTCACGAAAGCATTCAGGGGCTTTAAGTTGAGTATTGGCCGCCACTCGCCGTTTTTCTTTGTTGTGAGAAAGAACGTGGACCAAAACCCCTGAGAGAAAGGGGGAGAGATGGCTTGAATGGCCCCCTTTGTCTTGAGCTTGCGGACTTCGTCCAACAACACAGCCCTCTTCTTGATGTCTGTTGGCAAGGGAGTTTCCCTTATACCGCCGTAAGACGGAGTGTCTGTGAATTCCAACTTGTATCCCTGGGATACTACCTCGGCGACCCATGCGCCCGCCCCTATCAGAGACCACTTTTCTATGAAGTGGCAAAGGCGGCCACCCACTCCCCAGTCTCCCAGTTGGAAGACCTTGAGGAGCGGTGGTGCCACACGGGGACTTGTGTGACACACTGTGGCCGGGGGGTTTTCAAAACCCCTGACCACCGCGGCCCCGACCAGAGCCACGGGATCTCTTGGAAGATCCACGGGATGAACCCCTGGCACCGCCACGGGATTTGGAAGGAGCCGCAGACGGAGGACGTCTACCCCTCGACCCTCTTGAGCGACCACCTCTACCTCTAGGGGCCTGAGGTGCCAGAGCCATCGGAGCTTGATAGACTGGGACTTGATAGACAGGAGCAGTGAAGGACCCCTGGCTATGAGGGATACCCCCCTTGCCACGTCTACCGCGATACGAGTGAACCTTAGTCTTCTTGACTACCTTCTCGATCGTTTCGTCAGCCAACCTCTGCTTCGAGACAGTCTTCGCTGTTCTGCGAGTGACGCCTCCAAAAAGCAAGGCTGGATCCTTGTCAAAAGGAGCGGTGCGAAGTGCATCGGTCAAAGGAGTGATCACACCGTCTTTAATACCCGCTAAGGCATTCTTGCGTCTAATGATCTCAATCCGTTGGTGGGCTCTCACCGAGGATCGTAACACTCTGCCCGACAAATCCATTGCCAGACGAGCCGCGGCGTAGGATCTCTGCGGACCTGCCTGCGACTCGCCCTGGATAGGGGGTTGTAGGTCCATAGCCAGGGAGTTCAACAAAGTCATTTGAAACACGCTAAGTCTTTTCAAGTGAGCGAACTCTTCCTGCTCCAGCCGGAGGAACTCTTCCCAATCCTTATGGAAAGCTTCCGCTGGGACCTTCTTATCCTTCTGTTTCATGTATGACATGACCTCCTCGTCAATGCTCGATACCCTGAAACACTCATCATAATCCTGCTTTGTGACCTTAAAACCCAACTCGGCTTCCTTGCGGTCAGACCTCATGGCCTTAGCCAGTCCTCCCGCGGAAAGACCTCTCGCCTTCTCAATCTCGGTGTGGATCTCAGAAGGGAGAGTCATCACCGAAGAACCCTTCTTCACAGGTTCATCTAGACTGGGAAAAAAGAATGAACCAACAGGGGGGGCCGCCTCCGATTCCTCTACGACCAGGCCAACCGCCTTGGCTGCGTAAGAAACCAGTGGCTCCACTCGCTCCTGCTGGAAAATCCCCAAGGAGGGATTAGATTCCCATCCGAACCCGAAACTAGCAAGGTTGGGCTCATTATCGGGTTGTCTTAGCACATTAGCAGGAAACACTGACAGGCTTTCCTCTACTTGTGAATCAGACAAGGATTGTTGATCGGAGCCAACATAATCCTCATCTTGATCATCACCCCACTGCTCATCATCCTCATCCTCTACATCAACCGTAGAGTGAGATGAATCAACAGTCTGAGCCAACAAAGGTTGTTCAGCAGAGCAGTTAGCCCCTCGTTTGTAAAGAGGCAGGTTAATCTGGTCATGATTAGCCATGCGGTTAGAGTCTCTTTGTTCAACGGAAGGGTAAGTAGGGCGATTATCTACTTGGTCTGACACTCTTCGATAACCTTCATTGATTATCGGATTAGAAACATAATTGCTTGTCTGTCGTTGAGAAGCATAGTTTCTAAATAGCAACCATTCAGAAAACTCGTCCGTGGACGGTATCATGCGAGTTGTTTCACCGCGTGGTACATTTAGCCCTTGAGTGCTAAAGTGGTTACGGATGTCAACATCGGAACTCGAGCGTGACTGATTCTGATGTTGTGCAATAGTGTCAAACTGACTGTTTTGATAATCGGTTTGCGACAAGTCAGTAGAACGATTGACTAAATCGTTTCTTAGAGGATGACTCAGATTATATTGATTCTGTCTCACTCGAGCCAGTTCTGAGATCTGCCTGGTTTCGTCGTCGTAACGTTTAGTGTCACTACGAGAATTATAACCAGGACTTTGCCTAACCGAATCTTCGTCATGACCCGCTAAACAACGTATATGGTCACGGCGAGATTCGTTGATAGGACTTTTGCCAGAATTCCTCACCGTGAAGTCTGTCTCACGGCTACGGTAGAAAACTGGACTTAGAACACTATCCTCTTTGTTCGTGGTGTTAAGATCTTTTACAACCTCAACCCCACGGGAGCTGGAACTCTGGCCGTGTCTAGAATGAAATGCCAGAGAACCCGTATCGTCCGATACGCCCCCTACTATACAACTGGTGTGTTCGACTAAAACCTCTCGCTGCGTAGAGGGGTTTTGAGTCTCAGTTATAGGTGGGATTTGAGTCACTTCTTTGGAAGGCTCAACATCCTGAGAATCCTGCGAATTCAGGACCGAATCTTGATGCTGATGATTGACATAAATGCGATCATTTTCAGCACGAGGGGTTCGGACATGAAGACTATCAGTCTCGTTATTGACACGATTAACCTGAGGCATGGAGCCTCTGGGAGAATCCCTAGCCTTTTCTGAAGTGGCCTTGGAATTAACTCCCGCGATGTGTGAATCATCGCTATTAGTCTGATTAGTAGTACATGAAATGGGGACGGAACGAGGGGTATGACGGGAGTCAGCTAAGGAAGCAACAATAAGTGCGTCCATATTTCCCCAATGAGAAGAGGATGCCGATTTGCAAAGTTTACAAGGTTTCGTACGGTTGCATCTACGATGCAGTACACAGGAATTATGTTTATCACCATGTAACAAAGCGATCCCGCATTTGCATGACCTCATTGTTCTGAACCGACCGCGTAATCAAAAAGTACAACTAAATGACCAAATACAAACTCTAAAGCGCGCGCATAGAGATTAAAAAGCCAATCGAGCCCTGAAGTGGTTTAGTTCTAATGAATAAACAAACAGGGGGGGGAGAGCAGTCTAATAGTCAAAGATCTAATATTGACGTTAATAACTGTCTGGCTAGCACTATAGGCACGTAAAGAAGAATCCAGTTCTGAAATAGTATCAAAACAAGAAAATGTGTATCAATAGGACATAGATAAACATCGTTGATAATGAAAGGAGAACACATCAATAACATAGCATAAAGTACCTATATTCGTTTATAATATAAGGGTTAATAACATGTATCATTGATTGAAAACCCGGCATGGTACTATATAATCGACTAGTGCTCAGTGGAGCAGTTAGCTCCTAACAAAGGGGAGATCAGATCAATTAGAATGATGTAAAGTACTCAAATATAGATTTATTCTGTCATAAATATAATGGTACAAAGACATGTCATGACGAGATCCGCTAGTCGATAATCTAAACTGCAATACATGCATATAAAATTTACCAATAACTATATGACTTGTAGTATTAGAAAGAGTACTGCATACTAGGAATACCCACTAGGTGAACTGTGAATCAACAGACGCTAACGGGTGTATATGAAATCACGGAACTCGCGGGTCCCGATGAGTATCATTTTTGAATGCATTACACATGAGTCAAAAACCGGGAAATGGGATAACTTGAATGCCCCCAACTCACGGAATAGGATAAGTGTATCATTTTAGAATGCATTACACTATGAAAGAACTATCGTGAAGATAGTTTGAAATGGACTAGGCCGACCTCATGGAGACTAAAGAAAAAATTCCATGTGGCACGAGAGTCGGCCGCCATTTTGAAAATTTACGAAAGTAAAAATAAAATTTTTATATGACCTAAAGGTTCTAAAAATGGTGAAAAAAGACCGTCCGACGGACGGTCTAGGCATACTAAAAAAATGGGACTTACGCAAATTCCAGTTAAGGGCGCATAGCAATAGACTATGCGCCATCTATTCAGGGCGAAACCTACTTGATATGATCCTTCTGACAAAAAATCCACCGCCAAGATATTGTTATGTGATATCCCTTTGGCTGGAGAGATTGACAAACACGTCTCATCTCGGTTCGCCCAAAGGTTAAAGAGGATGCATTATGGGTGGCGGTGTTGCCAGTGTTGGGCTGATACCGTGTTGCCAGTGTGGGAGTATGTAGCCCAATTGGGCCAAATGTCGAGGTATAGGTGTCCGAAGTGATTTTTCTTAATTAAATAATTATGTAGATTTTTAATAAAGGCATATTTTGGGCAGCAGTTCATCTTAGGGATAAAATGCAAACGTTTCCAGACTGAGGAGGTATGTATAAATAATACGTAATAAACTGTGAGTTTACTGTTGCGTTTTTGAAAAGCAGGACGAGGTGACTATTTAATATTAATATTGTAATATTTTGGGGTAAAGTCACCTGATTTAATATTGTCGGCGTTGTTAACTAGTATCCAAGGTAAGAATACAATTCAAATGCTGTTAATTATGTCCTACCACCACCTACTGCCTTGGCTTTGCATTTTGTTACTTTTATAAAGGAGTCTACTCATATTTGCATCCCTATTTTGAATATTAATGAGATATTCGATCAATGTTTGTAATTTTTTTTCTCGTTACGCTAGCTCGGAGAATTTTAAAGATGGCGATCGTAAACAAACCTGGCGGTTTTGATGTGACGTCATGCGCTGAAGCGATTGCGCAGTAATCAATTGGTGTGCCTACGAATATGCTTCAAATGCACACATTTCAATACAAAGCGACAGTTGCAAGTTTCGTGCAGAGTTTTTTACTTCCCAGAAATGTTTTCCTAACCCGGAAGTATTGCAATGCGGCTATTTTATCGTCAGAAAAGTGTTAAAAAGCTTATGAAAAAGCTGTAAACAATGAAATAATTAAATATTTTAAAAATATTACATATATCACGCGGGTGACTTTTGGACGCGCGCGGGCAACAGTAAACTCACATTTAATTGCAAGGGGCTTTAAGGGGACTTAAGGAATTTCTTTTTGGAATGTTGTGAGTGCTGTAATTATTGAATTATGACTCAAATGAAATGTATATAAAAGTATACATTTTTGGAAAGGAAATGGATCAGACTATCCAAATTTGGCATCAATTTTGACCAAAAATGTTGATTTTTTTTTTCCACTAAAAAGTACCCCCCAAAAAAAAGTTTCCATTTTTTTCTCACTTTTTGGTCAAAATTTCAAAAAATATTAGATAAAATATTAGTTAAAACAAAAAATTATCCCTAAGTTAGTGTCTTTACATCATCTTCAAGCATTTGGGCATTTTTACCTCAAAATTATTTTTGTTAGCTTTGTTAAAAAAAAAAATGGGTCAAAAAAGGGAATTTTGTGATTTTTGGGGGGTCAAAATTGACACCAAATTTGGATTCTCTGATCCATTTCCTTTCAAAAAATGTATACTTTTATATGCATTTAATTAATAGTTCAATAATTACAGCATTCAAAATCTAACAAAGTCAGTGACATAAAATTCACATGATCCAACAGAAAAGAGTCAGCAACTGAACAACACCAATCAGCAGTGACAGACCACATCGCACAGGAAAACCACACCATAAACTGGACAGGGGCAAAAATCCTCGACAAAGACACTGATAAGCAGAAACGATGGATACGAGAAGCAATTTGGATACGACGACAGGGGCCTAACATACTCAACCGCGACTAGGGCATTTATTCTCCGAGTCACATGTTTGATCCACTCATCACAACAACTTTGCATCCTGGGAACGAGAATATCATCTCTTGCGGGAAGAAAAAAAAAGTGGAACAAGCCATTACTGAAGAAGTCAACCGAACTGGTTGACGAAACCGTCTAATTGTGAGTACAATTCTTGGATTTGTTCAACAAAATATCAACTTTAATTGAAAATAAGTTGTCGACAACCAAACAGTCTATTTTCCGAGTGGTCTTTTCATTCGTAAATAGAATTCTATGGTTTGACACTGTGTTATCGCTGTTTACAGTGTTTCCGGCTACGATCACAACTTATTCACAAGAGAATAAGCTTTATCGCGAATCGAAAAAAATCAATTGATTATCCTTTTCTGATGCATTGTGGGATAGAAAAGGGGCACAAATTTTTATCCCACAATGCATCAGAAAAGGATAATCAATTGATTTTTTTCTGATTCGCAATAAAGCGAATACTGTGTAGTTGGGAATGATTTATGATGAAAACCAATACAAAATTATGTTGACAAATTCCCAAAATTGGAAGCTGATAACCTTTATTTTCCTTAACCCTAACACTCCCGGTGGATTTTCCAACGAAATTTTTTGTCAAGCAAAAAAAGCACACACAACAAGAGGTGCCACGCCCCGGGGTTTGAACCCACGACCTCTCGGTTGACAGGCGAACGCTCTACCAACTGAGCCACGGGGGAAGCTATGTAGCCCGGGGCCATTATTTCACCCAAAAACCTCAGCGCCAGGTGGAACCGACAGGCTGGGAAATGGGATTTCATGGGGTACGGGTCTGTTAGGGTTAAGGTTCTGTGATGGTTTCATGGATAGTATGATCACGATAGATTTATGAGTTCAGGGAAGTCTTTCCTGATAAGACACATTTCATTATAAGAGAGAGAAAAATAAGAGTAAAAAATGGGCGAAAATTTGTCGAACACATTTTTCACCGATTTTTAGAAAAATGCCAGATTGTTGCAGATTTTGAGTGCCTTTTGTGGTATAAAAACAAAAATTAAAAAATTAAAAGAAAAAACCAAACGACAGTTCCTACTTGACATGTCCGTCAGCCTATAAAAAAAGGGGGTGTTTATTTTGTCGCCTAAATATCTGTTTTGATTCTCTGTACTATCTGCATTCGGTCTTCACATACCAGGAACACTTGCTGCTGCTGTTACTGCTGCTGCTAAGCTCTCTTCCACAGCATCAGACTCTTCCTCAGTTGTTTTATTATCTTCAGTACTGGAATCACTGTCAGTCTCTGCCCCATCACTGCTGCTGCTACCGCTAGTGCTGATACTGCTACTCGTGCTGCTCTTCTCGCCGTCCGAAGTCTCTTCCGTATCGGAGTCCCCGGTGGATAACTCAGAAGAAGAATCCCCTTCGTCTGATTCCAATGGTGATTTGGCATAGTTGTGGCTGTCCAGAGCAGCTGGTAGTCTGGGAATAGTGTATAATTCAGTTTCTACTTAGTATTTGGTGGTGGGGCAGTGGGTGGTTACTGGATGATTAATTGCACTGGTTTAAATAATTTTAAAATGTTTTATAACCAAATGACCCAGAGCGATGCTCCTTCAGCCTTATACATCAATTTAAGTTAAGGGGGTGATAACCCCAAAACATGAAATTCAAAAAGCGTTGTACCTTTTGAATAATTGGGGTGAAATAAAAAAAATTAAATGTTTTAAAATCAAATAAACCAGAGCGATGCTCCTTCACTTCAGCCTTATACATCAATTTAGTTAAGGGATTAACCCAAAAACATGAAATTCATTTATAGCATTGTACCTTTGGAACAATTAATGTGACGTATGTAAAAGTATACATTTTTGGAAAGGAGAGGAGACAGAGAATCCATTTCTGGTATCAAATTTCACTAAAAAATGCTGATTTTTAAAATGTTGACAAAAAAACCAAACTTATTGTCAATGTAGCAAAATCAGTTTTTGGTTAAAAAAAATGCCAAAATTGCACCAAATTCACTGCCAAAAAGTGAAATTTTACCTCAAAAATCTTGTTTCGTCAGTATTTTAAATTCAAAAAATGTTTATGTTAAAAAACCATTCCTAGAGAAGTGTCTTTAGACGATTTTGGTGCAATTTTGGCATTTTTTATCAAAAACTGGTTTTGCTACGTTAACAACAATTTGTGAGCAAAAAAATTGATACCATGAAGGAATTCTCCAACTCATTTCTTTTCCAAAAATGTATACTTTTATATACATCACATTAATAGTACAAAAGTTACAGTGCTTGATAAATCTCATGGTCTCAAGTTTAATCCACCAGAAACAGATGTCAATCTGATTCCTTCTCGCCTCCAAAGTGCAGCTTCAGCCCATATAAAGTTTAAAAAACAGACCCCAACATTTTGTTACAGGCCTCTTGTTTTGAGATATTCCATAAGCTAAGGGATTGCCTATATGCCGCCCAAGGTACAAAATAGACCTTACTCCCACAAAAATATATTTTGAGAGGATAACCCCCCCCCCCCTCCACCCCCACACCTTGACACAATCAATTAAACCCATCTGAACTAACCTGTATGGCTGTGGGGGCATCGGAAAAGTCTTGATCTTAACTTTCGGTGCTTTTCTCTTTTTCTTCATCTGTTCTTCCTTTTGTGCTGCATCTCCATCAACTTCCATTGCTTCTGCACCACCTCTCTGTGAAGGGGCCGCCTCGCACTTTACGCCCACTTTTTCTTCACTGACTTGAAGAGCAGCCGGTGGTGCCAACTCTGCTCCAAACGGTTTGTCCTCTGCCTCCTCTTTCTTTACAGATTGCATGAGGTCGCCCGAGGCGGAGTCTTTTTCTTTTTTGGCGGATTGAATCTTTGACAATTCGCTTTCTTCCTTGATTTTTTCTTCTTGTTGCTGAGTTGCTGCTGCTTGCTGGCTCTTGGTCTGGTGAGATGCCCGTGGTCTGTTGACATGCATGAGCTGTGTATAAAAAATAAACAGAATTCAGATGTAGAATATCATGAACCATTGTAACTGAACCCAATATGTCGTCAACAACTTCTTCTTTTAAATGTGCGGGCACAACTGCGTAACGCAACATGCATCCTACACTAGATCAAAATCTTGCTTAAATAGTGTTGTTCCGCTTTATTCCGTCGTGGACTTGATGTCTATAGTTCAATCAGTTCCAAACTGGCGAGAAATATTCGTTTTTCATCTCTCCGCACGCAAAAATAATCCAAGTCAATGCCCGCAATTTTAGCCACACGCACACGGTATTGGTTGCACACATGCGTCACGCATATGATGCACAGTGCCCTTGTTACCTTCATAAGTGCCTGAGTCCTTCTGTATTCATTCGCTGCTGTGAGGCTCCGCCAATTTGGAACTGATCAAACTATAGCATTGTTTCCATGTTGGATTCAACAGTCGCCCAATGTGCGATTATTCTTGTAACCTGTAACATCACTTTGCACATGGAATAAAGGTGTGGGCTGTACAGAGATTGTGGAGTAAGCTTAACACTTTCCATGCAGCTATTAGGTTTACGTTATACAAAACGGATTTTTCAGAGACCTCTCCCAACTTTCAAAGTCTATCTCAAGGATTATTGAACCAATACTACATTGCAGGCATGTTTGAAACATTTTGTGACATTTTGGAACTGTCGTCTGCAGACATCTGCCGCGTGAAAAGTGGAACGCTTATTCTATTTGGGGTGTTAAGGGCAGTGTCAACCCGGCACTTGTTTCAAAAATTAAATTTCATATTTCTCTATTATTTTATACTTTTATGTGTATTCTATCATTACCATCATAAGTTACTAATCGGAAGCGATTATTTCCCATTCTTTTGGGTGATTTTAAATTGTTGTTTTGGTAAGTTTGAGAGAGAAAAAGGCGCATGGTTATTTGGCGGAAATTTAAGCGGAGTTCCGCGCTTTTCAAATGCTGCGGCAGCTGTTCGATCATTGCGTCGCGCGCTGAAACTTCCCGTGCGTAATACTAGACGCGCCGCTTAATATCCGCGACGTAGACGCGAAAAACAAAAGAGCACAAAACAATGTCTAAAAATTTAAACAAAGGCCAATCTTACGATCATTTAAATTTCAGTTTTCTTCCAATTTCTTCACATTGTGACAATATAAATTGAATCTGATAGTTTATTTTGATTGTTCATAATAGTATACTCGCTTTTTAGGTCACACGCCCGTGTATTCCGTGAACATTTAGCTTTAAATGGTGGAAAATGTCAATATTTTTACTAAATCAATGTTTTCTAGAAGTTCAAATTTGAAGGGATTTTACGAATTTTCAGACAACATAACTAAAAAAATATCAAACTATCAGGTAAGCTTTTACTACCATTGTGTAGAGGAATTTCAGCGCTAGGAAGCAATTTTTTATTTTTTTCGATTATGGATTTTAAACTCGAGATATGCATCCATTTCTAGCGAAATGTATGCAAAAAACCACGACTTTTACACTTTTCCGATGTTTTTAGCAATATTTCAAAAACTAAGCCTTATTTTGGAAAAAGAAAAAATTGCTTCTTAAACAAAATTGTCTTGTTTACAAAAATGTATATTAGAACAAATTACCATTTTTTATTTTATATTTATGCTGTCTGAAAAATTTGGGGTAAAAAAAAATATTATTCAATATTCTCAAACTTAGAAGCAAAAGTTGATCATCAAAATAATAGGGTTGACACATCCCTTAAAGTAGACAATGTCGATATTGTTTATGTAATTTAATCATGATAGTTATGTGTACACGAAACAGCATGACATTGATGACATACTTGTTCCAGTGCATCCAGTATGATGTGTTTGTTATTCTTCAATGTGCTCAGTCGATGTTCATACGCCATTCTGCGGTCTGCCACTACGGCCATCAGGTTAAAGCGTATATCGGACGAACCCCTGTAAGAATAATACGAAAAAGATTACGAGAAAATAACATCTCATAAGCGTTGTGACCAACAATAATGTTTCATATATGAGTGTGACTTATTCAATGTTTTTTGTTTGACACATGCAGTTGTGTCATAAAAACAGTTTTATTCCAAATACAATAGAGGGGCTAATGATGAAAGAAAAATCATTAACATTTGTCTATTGAAAGTAGCAGGGATGTAAATGGGTAATTGATCCATTACCTGAAACTTTTTACGCGAGCTTGGACAGACGGCCAGACAGCTTGCGAGCGACATTGAATATTTACGGGAGCTCATCCAGAGAATAGACTTCAGGGTATCGCACCCCTAAAAAAAATTGCCTCTATTTATGCTGAAATATCATCATCTGATTCCAGAAAGGATTTTTTTTTTTCTGGATTTTTTTTCTGGCCCCATTTCCGGAATTCCAGGAATTTCCGGAAGATTTACATCCTGGAACCCATTGAGGTACACAAACTATTTGGAATAATTTACTACTTATTGGCTGATAGCATCTCAAGGAAATGCTTAAGTGTGACAGGAATAACAAGAAATATATAAGTTGATATTAAAGATTCAATTTGCATTGAAAATGGAGGCAACCTCTTACAAGAATTCTGTTGGAAGATTAGGAGGGTTGAATAGATATCTGTAAAGACACTGAAGGTAAACTGAGCCTTTTGGCAGCTAACGTGCATCAAAGACATATTCTAACAACTGAAGAATGTGTACACAATCTATACCTACACCATATAAACAGGGGTGTACCTCCATTTTTCTCCAACCAGCCAGTCGGGCAGCTAGCAAGTAAAAGTTACCAGCCTGACTGTAAACTTATGAAAATAAAAGCTTATATTTGAATCATGAATCAGAAATCAGTATCAGTCTCTTTATTTTATCCAAACGAAATATACACATCGGTAGTATTTTAGCCAGACTCTACTTCTTCCCTCCTTCCACTTCAAACATAACCTAGAGTTTGGTATGCATTACAACATAATCTGACCATTTTTGCAATTTGATCCCTATATGACCTTTGAGAGTGTAACAACCCATATAAACTGCTCAAAAAAAGTTTGGAATATTTTTTTCAAGCACAAGATTTTCAAATATCTCGGGATATGTTCCTTAAGTGTTATATATCCATTTAAAGCTGATGGGTTCATCTATAGAATGATACCAAATTTGAAGCAATCCCTTGCTCCAGTGCTCAGCTACTTGCTTGAGAACATGGGGAGGTCACAATCTGAATGTGTGAAAATCAACACTATTTCGTGCTCAAAAGAACATCTTTGTCATCTGTTCAATGAAGTGTTACATTGACCACTACAGTGTAGTGTGATGATCTATTGATTTTTAAGCACAAAATAGTGTTGATTTTGGCACTTTCAGATTGCGACTTCCCCATGTTCTCAAGCATGTGGCTGAACACTGGAACAAGGGATTGCTTCAAATTGGATATCATTGTAAAGATGAACACATCAGCTTTTAAATGATATATTACACTTAATGAACATATTCCGCGATATTTGAAAATCTTGTGCTTGAAAAAATATTCCAAACTTTTTGTTTAGCAGTTTATAACAACTGGCAGCTATTACAGATAGGACCTTGTGGCACCAAGTCCTCGATTACAGATCACTTACCCTTCATTTTCTAGTCTCTCTGCTATGACCCTCCTGAATTTCTCGGTCCATTCCTCATGATCCCCCCATGGCCCTTCAAATAGACACAAAACATTTATGTGGTTAAATCACAAGATATAAACATTACATTTGGCCCTTAAAAATAATCAGTTCTTAGTTGGCAATTATTTTTAGCTCATCACAGGAATAATAGAATTGGTTTGCCTATGAGGTTATACAGGAGAAATGTGCCAAAAGTATATTTATATTTTGATTGGTTTCAGGGGAGTAACCAGAAGGAGGGGCATAAGAAGGCCCCCAATGAAATAACAAGCAAACTCTATTCCACGTATATACACTAAAAATAGTCGGTAATGCCTCCCTTCCAGAAGGCTTGCCCCCTGATTCCCCCCACACCCCAAATTGAAGACCCTAGTTACGCCACTGATTGGTTTCGCTCAAGATAGCACATACAAATCACAAGTGAGTACTCCATTACTGGAATACAGTGCTGCTTGCAATGTATCATTCTGATGAAGCTAACATGCATGCGTGTGGTGGTGTTTTGGGATGAGGATGTAATGGTCTGTATCCTAGATGCGGGGTAAGATGACCTTTTGAGTACATGGAGCAGCAGGGCATAGAAAATGGCTGAAACATGGGAATGCAGTTCCAGGATGATCTTTAAAAAGGCTGAAGATAATTGGAGTGACTTGTAAATGCAAAGATATTTTCATGTATCAGCATGTAGACTGATATGATTTTAGGATTAATTTAGATACCTTTTTCGAACCATTGTTTTAAGCTCCGTAAAAGGGTATTGAGCTATGTGAAATAAGGACACAGAAATTGACCCTCAACCAAGACACCGGCTACGACCTACTTGCCATCTACGATGACCTGCTGTCATGTGATCGCCCAAAAGGCGGTCATGCGACAAGTGGACGCTGAATGAAGGGATCGCGATGATCCCGAAAGCTACAGAGCTCAAAAACAATGGTTCCAAAAAGGTATCTAAATTAATCCTATATATTCATGTGGTATCAACTTGTTTTGTTTCACCCTTATATCACTGCATCAAATAGTCAGGGAAAGGAGTTGTATGCTTCCTTGGTGAAACCTTTAGCTTACCATGGTCAATTGGATAGGGCTTCAGACCATCCAATTCAAACAGTCGTCCGTTTATCGGCACATAGCTGACAAAATGAAATGCTTCGTGTGTCCTACTGGTAGTGGTTATCAAACCCACAGACTGCTTTTCCTTGACCCGCCTTGGTTCAGGGTGGGCGTGGGAGTTGTGAACTTTGGCGATCTGGGCCACGTTGCCAATAGCATAGCCTTTACTCTGTGGACGTACAAGAACAGACGTAAAAGATTTACTTAATTAATTAACAATCAATATTAATTGTGAAACAATTAGGTATAAATATAATAAAATGTATAGATGTTTGAACTAAAGACTTATTACATTTTACATCTCCCCAAACTATAAGCCATAGATAAATTCACTCAGACCCGACCTGAATCAATACCAACCAGACCTGCCAAAATTTGCTCCGGCGGTATCTACCCTTACCTCTTTGATCTATACTAGCCACACACAAAATACCGACATAACATGCACAATATATATACAGGGGGGTCATAAATAAAAATGGATATTTTTAAATATCCAATTATATATGTTTGATTTGAATAAATAGTTCATCTGATAATTTGGGGAAATTGGGTAAACTTACACTATACATGTACTATTTCTTCATAATGCTGGAAAAGATTGGGAGATACGATGCATTGTAATGTAATACATCATACACATTCTAATTTAACCTGATCTGAATTATCATTCCCACCATGACGTCATGAAGTATCATACCCAAACTAAAAAGAGGATTAAAACATGTCCCACAGTCCCAACCTATCTATGCTGATACCTTGCATCCTGATTCCATGCACCACTTATCCAGAGATGCCAGTGCAGGCTTTCCCATGACATTGTGTTGCCACTCTGGAAATGATGATTAACACAAGTTGTAGATGAGGTTGAATACTAAATGCATTGTTGCAATTATGGACCGTGCCAAGTTATTTAATGTAAATTCAAATGCGTTTTTTTAGGTGCAGTCACTGTGTATTTTGTGCCAATCAGCAGATCTGTTTTTGTTCTAAGCATAAGCTGGTACTGATAGAGTTATCACTGTAATGCGACAACTGGATGAGTTGTATGGAGCCCATTGATGCAGGGAACCAGCATAATTCCAACCCAGGAAACAGTCCAGACATGTTTAGAAAAAGCTAAGGAAAGTCTGGATGTCTTAAGTATGTGCTCAGTGTTCACTCAGGATGCCAACCTGTACAATTCAATACTTACGGACTGTAAAGCATGAAATGTTCGCGTACATCACCATTTCGCAAATTTCGTGAGTACAGTTGACTCACGAAATGTTCATGCATGTGAATGTTTTGCTTTTTAAAGACATGTAAAGACAAATATATGGTGTTTTTATAATGTGCTGTTTTGATAAGGACCCCAATGGAAATAAGCCCTTTTTAGAGCTTTCTTGGGCTATCCTTGGCATTATATGTTTTCTTGTATTAATATGTTGTGTTAATTGTTGTAAGTTTTTAAGATTTGTATATTTGATCTGATGTATTGTATCTCTGTGTCTTGATATGCCAAATAAAACTAAACTAAACTAATGACTATAAGGGTGGGAATTTCGGGTAATTGTATACCCGGGTACCCAAAATATTTTTCGGGCGGGTACCCAGGTACCCAAAATTATTTTTTTAAATTTTTTTTAAACATTTTATTAAAAGTAAAACACAGGAGTTGACTCGTATTTGACTCTTAATAACCCACATAATACCCCTTGACTCACACCATAAGGGATAATATAACTCTCCTAACCTAAGATCTGATACTAAATTATTTAATTCATTCTTATCAAAAGTATGATGTTTTCAGTCTTAACAGTGTCAGGGCCACTATGTGCCTTGCAGTAGATTCGTTGGATTTTTGTGGGGAGTTGCTAATTTTTGCATTTTCATGAAGGTAAAGGTCTACAAAAAGTGAAAACCAATGTTTACACATGTTTAAAATCCGTTATAGCAGCCATTTTGGAATTTCAAAATGGCCGCCAATCTTCATCTCATTAAATGACGTATAGCAATCAAAATGTATGGTGAAAACAGTGAAAGTATAGTTTTAATAGTGGGATGTATGTATTAGACCACTACACACTCATATCCAGAACTTTTGCTTTATTAACACACCGAAAACTAAGATGGCCGCCAAAATGGCCGCCAAATATGGTAAAATTCCATAAATTGGCATATGGGCAATTCCACGCGTTGCGGAATGACATTTACACACACAAATCCACTTTCTTTTGGGTGTAAAACCCAGAGATTTGTAGTTACTCCCCATTTTACAACTTTATTTGATAATAGCGATTGATACTAAAAAAATAAACCTAGGGAAAAAATTAGACTGCGCTTCCAAGTATCCTAATTTGCATATGCAAATTTGCGTTGCGGAATGACGCAGACGATTGGTGTTTTTTTTACATGTTTACACAAAGTGAAAACTCTGTGAACTTTTTAGAGTGTATCATTATTGAAGTTACTTTTTAGAAGGTTTGAAGTGTTAGCTAACTGACAAAAGCATTTTCATAAAACTTAATCATCAGCTAGGATGTCTAGTAGGTCATCAAAAAATAAAAGTAGGTGTTGCGGAATGACGTTGCGGAATGACAGTGTGAATTTGTGTGCAAAACTCCATAGAGAAAAGAAAAAACATGTTTTTATGCTTTAATATGCATAAAAAATAAAAGAAAGAGTAATCAGTGGCATTTCATATGTTACAAATTCGTGAATACAAGTAACCCAACTATTTTCACATTGAAATCATCATTTACAGGTAAAGTAGCCATGATTTTGTGATAAAGTTGCCGAATTCAACAGCTTGCACATCAAAGTTGCCTAATTCAGCAAATTATGAGTTTTCATCAATTTTGAAACTTTTTTAGAAGTTTAGAGTCCATATTTGAATGAATTATCATAAATAAGGATGATCTTATACCAAGTACACAAAAATATCACAATTTGCTCAATAAATTGCCTAAATATAGGGATTAATACCTTTGTCATTCCGCACCGTCATTCCGCAACATGTCATTCCGCAACGCTCGTTAACGCTATTTATTAACAGAATTTTCCAATTTTTTTTTGATCATTGTGAAGCATGTCAATTGTGTGCAGAGAAAAAATAGTTAAATGAAAATAGGGTACATTTTTTTTCTTGCTATCCTAAAAAATTGTACTTATGCGTTGCGGAATGACATGAGATTATGCAATGCATACTAATTACCTGGATTAACGAGGCTAATTGGCCGTTGATCAAAATTAAATTTATGTCAAAACTTTTCCCATCAGTACTACTATTGTGCCTGACATTTATTTAAACATCATACCTATGTGTCCAAAAGATACGGAATAAATAAAAACAAGCCTTTTCACTGATTTTGTAAGCTGCAAATATGCAAATTTATGCTAATTAGCTAGTTTATACATCAAAAAACATAGTATCGCTAAACAAACTAAAAATTCCTGAACTTTGGACTTTTGCCTACATTATATAGGCATAGAATTAAACTTTGGATGCACATTTGAAATTTTGGCTATTTGGTTGACATTTGCTTGGAATTGCCCATATATGATCCAACATGTATGTTTAGAGTATAGCTTTAACAATGGGATGTATGATACAGCCCACTGGAAACTAATATCTAGTATTCTTGTTTTGTTAACATACTTTAAAACCAAAATGGCCGCCAAATTGATGGCCAAATGGTCAAATATTATAAAAATTTCAATAGAATAGCATAATATCAACTGAAATGTATGATGAAAATATGATTTTAATGATGGGATGTATGTATCAGACCACTAGTAACTCATATCAAGTACTGTTGCTTTGTTGACATAGTTAAAAATCCAAAATGGCTGCCAAAATGTCCCCAAAATGGGTCTCAAAATGGCTTCAAAAATTGTCAAATTCCATAAAATGGGATAATATCAACCAAAATGTATGATAAAAATATAGTTGTAATGATAGGATGTATGTATTAGACCACATAATGTAACTCATATCCGAGTGTTTTTGCTTCGTTAATATACTTAAAAATCCAAAATGGCCCCCAAAATGGGTCCCAAAATGACTGAACAAATTGTCGGAATTCCATAAAATGGGATAATATCAACCAAAATGTAAGATGAAAGTATAGTTTTAACATTGGGATGTATGTATTAGACCACTGGTAACTCATATCTAGTATATTTGAATTGTAATAACATACTTTAAATCCAAGATGGCCACCAAAATGGCCGCTAAAAATAGTCTACATGAGTGTCTGACAATCCAGAATAGATATTGTAAGAATATTACATCACATACACCACATAGTATGTTCTAAACTGTTAAGCTATTGCTTTTAGATATAAGGCCCACCTCTGTAACAATTTTGATTCTGTATCATTTTCCAAAATGGCTGCCATTACTGCCATTAATTCATAAGTGCGTGCTTTTAAGAACGACGCATGCCCTATATATTTATATATAAGCCTACAATGCTCAATCAGTGAATATTTCATGTTTACTTTATTCAATACATGCCCTGAACTGACCAAATGGTCGGCGACGGATGATTTGAGGCCCTATCCGCCCAATGAAACCATGGTATCGCCTGTTGCTATTAGATTTTATCTGTAAAACGTGTATAATATTTCATGCTCATTTGAGCATATATTACTCTAGCTTTATTGGCTTAACTATCAAGTTGAAACACCGATTTCTGCCAATTAATTAGAGTTAGGCCTACATGTTTACGAAATAAATCTATCTTACTATAGCACTCACATTTAGCAACTAATAAACCTAAAAGTATCATCACTATACTTTGTACCGTGACATTTCACTATTTCAACCGGGCTTGGCTTGTGTATCCCCTTATCATGATTTGCTCAAGGTGTTGCGTCTACGTGTTGCGTTGTCTATATTTATTCGATTGACTTCGGTTTTTCTTGTAGCTATATTCCTGAGCAGTCCCTACTATTATTAAGTTGATGTTAAATGACCTAACAAAATTGTATTGTATTGTAAATGACCATACTATGTAATACCAACACCCCGAATCTAATGGGACAGCATTCACTATATTATCATGATAAAGCCTAGATCTAGTTTGAGTATTTTAAAATATCCAAGATGGCGGCAAAAGGGTAAAATAACAGAAAAACAGTATTAGTTTATTGTTAGGGTTACATTAGATATGACCAAGTTATTATATCTACAGCTTTTAATCCATCCAGTAAACGTATTTGTATGTAACAAATTATGATTGAATGGTATAGACTCCATTTTGACAATGTAATGTTATTACGATGGCCATTATAATGACCATTTCATTAAAATTACCTCTAAATGGTCAATACAATTACCTCCAAATGGTCAAAACAATTACTACAAGTGGTCACCAATTGATTAAAATATGGTCAGAATGGAAAGAAATGGACTCTATAACATTATATCATACATTGTCACATACAAATATGTCTACTTGGTGGATTAAAAGCTATACATTATACATGTATAATAATTTGGTCATATCTAATGTAACACTAACAATGAACTAATACTGCTTTTCAGTTATTTTAACCTTTTAAAGCCATCTTATATATTTTAAAATACTCAAACTAGATCTAGTACAGCCCCTAGGCTTTATCATAGACATAAAAGTGAATGCTGTCCCATTAGATTTAGATTAGACTCTTACAATCTATTCTGGATTATCTTACACTTATGTAGACTATTTTTACATTTACAGCGGCCATTTTGGTGGCCATCTTGGATTTAAAGTATGCTATTACAATGCAAATATACTGGATATGAGTTACTAGTGGTCTAAATTATACATCTCAATGTTAAAACTATACTTTCATCATACATTTTGGTTGATATTATCCCATTTTATGGAATTCCAACAATTTGTTCAGTCATTTTGGGACCCATTTTTGGGGCCATTTTGTATATTATAAGTATGTTAACGAATCAAAAATACTGGATATGAATTACTAGGGGTCTAATACATACATCCCATTATTAAAACTATATTTTCATTATACATTTTGGTTGATATTATCACATTTAATAGAATTTGACCATTTTTGCAGCCATTTGGGACCCATTTTGGGGCTATTTTGGCAGCCATTTTGAATTTTTAACTATGTTAACAAAGCAAAAACATTGGATATGAGTTACTAGTGGTCTAACACATACATCCCATCGTTACAATCATATTTTCATCATACATATCGGTTGATATTATGCTATTTTATTAACTTTTGACCATATTTGACCATTTTTGGCCATTAATTTGGCGGCCATTTTGGTTTTAAAGTATATAACAAATCAAGAATACTAGATATGCCGTTCTGGTGATCTAATACATACATTCCATTGTTAAAGCTATACTCTGATCATACAGGTTGGTTCATTTATGCCAATTTATGGAATTTTACAATTTTTGGCGGCCATTTTGGTGGCCATCTTGGTTTAAGGTGTGTTAAGAAAGCAACAATTCTGGATATGAGTGTCTAGTGATGTAATACATACATCCCACTATTAAAACTATACTTAAACCATACATTTTGATTGCTATGTCATATTATGAGATTTGACCAGTTTGGGCGGCCATTTTGGACGCCATCTTGAATAACCCCTTAGTCATGGCCGCCATTATGAAATTAAGATCAGGGCTAGTTAGTTCTGCTTTGGGGCAACAGACATGACAGTTATACCAAAAAATAAGCTTTAAAAAGTGACCACATGTCATGTTGTGTTTAAAAATAGTTTAAATATGTCAAAATTTGGCCGCCATTTTAAAAATCCAATATGGCCGCCATTGGAAATTTTAAAAATGTGTAAACATTGTTTTCTGGTATCAGTGGTCTATAAACATTAATTAGATGCAAAAATTAGCAACTCCCCACAAAAATCCAACGAAATTACATAGTGGCCCTGACTAGAATGGCAAATCTACCTTATTATTTTTTTGATTAATGTAGATTTGCCATTCCTGGTTCACCCAGGTAGATTTGCCATTCCTGGTTCACCCTGCAATACATGAACAACTAAACCTGTATGTAAGTATAATGTACACTTTCATTTTCCTGCATCTCCAATTAAGACATTGTTGATTTTGAAATAAATTGTATTTTTACATAGAAAACTGTTGAAAAAATCATACTTTTGATAAGAATTAATTAAATCATTTAGTATAAGATCTTAGGTAAGGAGTTATTATCCCTCATGGTGTGGGTCAAGGGGTTTTATGTGGGTTCTTAAGGGTCAAATACGAGTCAACTTAGGTCATGTGTTTTACTTAGAAGAAGAAAAAAATGTTTTTAACAAATAAAATAAAAATTCGGGTATCCGGGTACCAAATTTGGCACCCGGGACTGGAAATTTCGGGCGGGACTCGATTACCCGGGACTCGCTCCCAACCTTAAATGACTACTCAACACATTCGCGAAATGTTCATGCCATGAAAAAGGCCGAAGACAGTGAGTGATTCACGAAATTTTAAACATTTCATGCTTTACAGTAATCCCACCACTGCCACCAAATGTAAGAATGATTCTACCTTGCTTTTAGTTTGCACAAAGTTTCAGCACCTTACTCAGGTCAGCGATTCAGCATGATCAAATAAACACATTAAATTATCCCACCACTGCCACCAAATGTAAAGGCCATTCTACCTACACACCTGTTACCTTAAGTGTTACAGTGAATGGATTGAAGAACAGGGGGAGATGTTAAATGGGGGACCAAGAAAATCATGTCTGTGACCCCCAGGAATTGAACCCAGGTCGCCGGTGTGACAGGCGCGTGACAAGACCCCCAGACCACAAGTGCTGGGCTGCCCAGACTAAATTTTTGCAGAACATATATATGCCCAGGGTTTATTGCAGCATGAGATAGAAGTAATGTGTGCAAGCCTAGAAGCGCTGCTGGCTGTGTGGTTCTTTATGGTGTAGTAGAGTTAATGGGTAAGCCTTAGATTGTACACATCAATCAGAAAAGGTCCGACACAACTACTGTTATGTAATCCCACCACTGCCACCAAATGTAATGATGAAAACTGTGTACAAACTAACGCTTAAAAGCTTGAGTTGGTACACAGTTTTCAACACATCACCCAGGCAAAGTCAGTATGGGCAATTACACAAGCAAGATATAATCCCACCACTGCCACCAAATGTAAAGGGTTTCTCCCTTACACACCAGAAATATAAAGAGTGACCACTGGGGCAGGTTACATTACAGCCTACTGAACACCACCAACCATATATTTCAAATCAAGAGTGAGGTACACTGACTTGCAATTGCTTAAGAGCTAGGCCAAGTGCTTTATGTAATGCTTGCTTACCTCTGGTGTGAAACTATTAGTGAATGTCTTGAGTCCTGTAAGCGTCTGCCCTAGGTTGATATCCGAACAGTTGAGTAGCACACTCAGTAGTGCATGGGTGGCACAGGAATTGGGGACAATCTGGCAGAAGAAACATATGTCAGTTATGGTTAAACAAAAGCGTCAAACAAAATACATACGGAAGAGAAATCAATCTAAAATTCAATTTACACGAGAATTATAGAAAAACGTAAACATAAATTAAATGCATAGAAATAATAGGCATTTACGACAGGTATAATTTTCTTAATGCCCGTCGTAAATGCCTATTATTTCTATGTAATTTCCCTCTACAGAGAGGACGGCTATTATTACACTTGTATAGGCCCTAGCTACTATGGGTAATACTAGTGGCAGGAGACTGGGATACGTGATCGCTTAGGTA